>PVHX01004369.1:0-47021 GCA_004024805.1 Geosciurus inauris
AACAATATTGAGCCTGCAAATCATGGACATGATATGTATCTCCATTTATTTAAATCTCTTTAAATTTCTCTTGGCAGTATTTTGTGCTTTTCAGCATAGCCATCTTCACATCTTTCTTTAAACTTCTAGCTATTTAATCTTTTTGGATGTTATTATAAAGGGTGTTTTTAAAGTTTCATTTTGTAGGGACTGGGATGTAGCTCAGTGGTAGAGTACTTGCCCAGCATGTGCAAGGCCCTGAATTCAATCCCCAGCACAGAAAAAAAAAAGTAAATTTTATTTTTTAGTTGCTTATGGCTACTATATAGAAATCCAATTGATTTTTGTATATTATATGATATATATGTTACCATCTAGGGGTTCATTGTCTCTGTTCAGCAAAGAATTGAAGAATAGGACACAGAGATAGGAAGCAAGCAGCAGGTTTATTGCCAAAGTGACAGAGACAGACTTCTTTGAATAGAAGGAACCCCAGAGTGGGGGAGTTTTGGCTTGTTCTTATTCCGGTCTCTGAAATTTCCTCCTTTCCTTATCTCCTCCTCTGTCCCTACTCTCCTCATTATTATTGATTGGTGCTTCCTGTGTCCACACATCTGTTTTAGTTTTTCTATTGGATCCCCCACTTATGGGCACAAGTATGAAAGTGTGTGTGTGACTGGGTCTCCTGCTTTTGTCTAAGAGCACTTTGATCAAGCAGGAAGTTGACATCATCATGGAGAGCATGACCTCTCCGTGCTCCTTTGTTCTGGCCCTGCCGCCGACCTCCTCACTTGCCATCTTGTGGCAAGAAGGGCTTCCCATGCCCTTCTACATCTCCCTCAGCCTTTCCACCATAGCACTTCTCTTCCTCCAGGGAAAGCGCCCCAAGAGAACCAGATGACATTGCTTGGCCTTTTCTGACTCAGTCTGGAAGTAAAGGAGTGCCACATCCACCAAGTTCTCTTGGTCCCAAGTGAGTCACCAAGGCCATCCCAGAGTAAGGGAAGAACATAGGTTCTGCCTCTTGATGGGAAAAAGCCTTAAACATTTTCAGTTACATTTATAATTTTTACAATTGGTCTATTTTGGGTTTATCAATTTCATTAATATTTTTAGATAATCAATTTTTGTGTTGACTTTATCTGTTGTGTTTGCATTTTTAAAAGATTGATTTATTATTATTTTTATTATTTTCTTCTGCTTGCTTTGAATTTAATTTGCTCTTTCACTTTAGCTTATTAAGGTGGAAGTAAGCTTGAATAATTGATTTTAGGCCTCTCTCTTTTTAAACTTAAGACATTTAAAACTACTAATTTCCAAAGTATTACAAATTTGTATTTTTTTCTGTTTGTTACATAGTCTTTACCCTAGGACCATACAGCAAACGAGCTCTAGGTTCCCAGAAGGCACAGGAGTTGGGCCTAACTACACTGCTCCCTCTTCCAGGTGTACTGGTTGAGAGCAAAGACCTGAATCCAGATTGTCTGGGTTTAATCCTACCTCTCCGCTTGTCAGCTGTGTGATCCTGGCAAATTACTTAGCCCCTCTATGCCTCTATTTCCTCTCAAACTATTGGTTAGCAGATTATTGACAGATTGAAATCAAATTAAGTGAAATCACACATAAAGTGTCATGATGGTATCTATCTCAAAGGTTGTTATGAGAGTTAAATGAGTTAGGATTTGTAAAGTGCTCAGAATAGAATTTTAAGATATTTCTTAGTATCCTTGCTATTATAAAAGGATGGCAAAAAGTAGTAATCAGGTGATTATTGTATGAGTCAAGCAACTGTGCTGGACATTTAGCATCTAAAGTCACTCTAGGACTCTAATGTTATTTGCTATCAGAATTTAAAGTAACAACAATTAGTTCATTCTAAATAATTTATGGTTTCTTTCTATCGTTCTTTCTTTCTTTAACACTGGGGGTTGAACCCACTGAGCTACATCCCAGTCATTTTTATTTTGAGACAGGGTCTCACTAAGTTGCTTAGGGCCTTGTTCAGTTGCTGAGACTGGTGATCTTCCTGCCTCAGCTTCCTGAGTTGCTGGGATTACAGTCATGCACCACCACATCCAGCTACAGTTACTTTTTTAGTTCCTAAAACTGTGCGATATTGAGTACTTACTAAGTCTCAAGTACTAGTTAAGTCCATTGCATATAGAATATTATCTTCGGAGAATTAACTAATTCTAAAGATTAGTTAGCTATCACTATCCCTGCCTCTGGGTCTCCTTAAAATCAGAGCTGCTCCCTCCACCCATATTCTAGTTTCTTGGAAAGACTAACTGGGTCAGTCTCCCAATTGATGCCACTGGAAATACTGGGCCTTCTCATCTTTCCATTGTCTACAACGGATTGAAGAGGTAGTTTCAAGCCAGGGCAGATGAAAGAATATAAGGGTTAGAAGCACAGACTTTGCAAACAGAGAGCTCTGAGTTGGAATCCCTATTCTACCCTTCACTAGCCATGTGACCTTGAGCAAGTTCTTCAACATTTACTCAACCATCCTTTCATTCATTCCACAAATATTTACAAATGTAATTGTGTAATTTCAGGCTCTGTTCTGGGCTCTGAGGAGACAGCAGGTAACAAAAGGGACAGTAAACTCTGTCCATGTGAACATTGCAACCGGTGGCTCTGACTTCTTTGTAGAGTTGTTCTGAGTATGATTGAAGCAATGCAAGTAAAGTGCGTAGCACAGTTCCTGCCAGCAAACTTGCAAAGTAATAATATCAGAGAAAATGAAAACACCCTCCTGAATTACTTTCCAGTCATCCCTTGATTGGTGTAATAGTGTAGAAGAGTTGCCTACTAGAATAGCAGTGATTTATAAAATATCTTACCCAAGGGTTGCTGTTCCTTGGCCTCTTTTCCAAAGATAGCTGTCTGACTAAATGATAAAAACACAGTCAAGATGACTTATCATCCTGATTAGAAATATTTACAATAATCCATAAAATAAATCAAGAGGAAATGTCATTTGCATTTAAACCAAGGAGCAGCATTATTGGCCATTTAAATGTCTACCCTTCATTGTTCATCTCAGCTTTTCAGATAGATATTCTAGACAAGATTGCAGGTCAGCATTTGTTTTTTAAGCTTATTCTAGATCTAAATATTATTGCCCTACATCTGACCGAATGCATAATAATAATAGAGGATTAAGTGGATAAAGATGATTAGTATGGAATGAATCTCTCTACAATTCTAACAGAAACTCCCTTTGTCTGTAAATTAACAGTCTGTCCTGTGGATAGGCATTACCTTCACCTATCTTTGTCTTTGATCAGTCCTTAAGACGTGACACCATTTCCTCTCTTTGCATTATAGCCATTTCCTTAGTCATCTGTTTCTTCCTACTAGATTACAAGCTTCTAAGGGGCAGGGATTACATTTACATGTTTATATCTTTTGTTTATATCATGATGCCAAGAGACATTGTTGGGTTTTGATGTATCAATTAAATTGGATTGAAATGCTATTGATTTCCTCTCACAATCCAGATGAGCAGATTATTGACAGGCTAAAATCAAATCTGTCTGTCTTCTCTTGGGTTTGTAAAAATTTCTAAGAACATCAAAATAAATAAAGATGGCAAATTTATTTTAAAGCACTTTGAATTACATTCAGCTAAAACCATTCAATGGCTTAAGTTTAAGTATTTTCACAAACATGTCATAACAAAAAATTTATCACAGCTTTCAGTTAAGAAATATTACTACTAATATCAGAACTAGGACCTCCCTAATGATGGATACAATTCCAATAGAAAATGGTTTAACATATCCTCTCGTTATTAACCACCCCTTGTTAGCTTATTTATTAAGCAACTTGGCATAGATATTAGATAATTAGTCACACGTTTTTTGATTATAACAAACCGGAAGCAAGACATTCTTTTTCTATTGGAGTTCACCATTTTTATAACTTTCAATTGATTGTGAATATATAAAAAGATTTAAAGCTGCTGAAACTTTTGGTTAATTCAGGAAAATGAGAGAAGGAAGAATCAATAAGAAAGAAGTGTTAAAATTTAATCTGTGAAATTTGGGAACAGAGGTATGCAGTAAAGAATTGGGGATTAAGAGTTACTTAGCAAATATTTATCGAGTACCTACTATGTTCTAGCCACTATCTAGGGTCCTGTAGATACACAAGCCTGCTCTTGTGCAGCTGACATTTAAGTTGAGGGAATATCCATTCAAAGCCATCCTAATAATGTTGAACCTCAAAAGGAAGGGGTTTGGTCTCCATCTCTTAGCTTGCTGAAGTTTTGGGCACTGTTGGGATGTGTTTAGTTCCTTCCCACCTCTGAGCTACACAGATTCAGAGAAATCAGGAGAGAAAAACATGGTCAAGCATAAAATTGGTGCTCCCAGAAATGGAGCATCTCCTTATATTTACATAAACATGAGAAGCTACTCAATAACTCTTCCCCCAAACAGAAAACCATGTCCCAAGGTGACTTTCTGTCTACACTGAGAATTGGCTGGCACTATGCTGGCTAAAATAAATAATAATATTGTTTTAATAAAAGAAAATAAAAATTATCTGTTTTACCAGGCATCTCTATAACACATTTCTCTCAAAAAAGTTCACAGTGAAAATGGAAGCAGATAATGTAGAGTGTCCATCCTGGTACTTAGCAGGAAGGTAGAACTCAGCACAGAAAGACATACACACACACAACTTCCTCAGCTACTATGAGAAGTACGCTGGCCTTGCCTCTGAGGGAGGGTATAAATCAGGCTCCTAATCATTCGGCACAGGCAGCTGGCCCCACCTCCTGCACATCTGGTATATAAAGCATGTGAATCCTTTTTAATCAACAATTCAGAATAATGGCATTTCCGACCCTCATCAGAGAATTCAAACCAGAAGTGGCAACATACCACTTGCCAAAGGATTGCTGGAACAGTTGATGTGTGAGAGAAACTGCCTGATGCATATGTTATCTACAGGCATTCTTCTAAGCTTTTTCTCTGAATGAAGAAATCATTAGAAGACCTATCTAGACTATATTATTGCAATTCTGTATAAAATCTTCTGTTGAATTAAAATGTTCAGCTCCTTTATCTACTTTTTGGAGAATCTATATTAAAAATATCTGCTCAGGGGAGTATGGTGGCCTATAATAGACTTTTAATAAATATGTGAATATTGAAAGAATAAATGTTTGAATAGATTTATGGTTTTTCTCCTGTCAAAACCATGAGTGAAAATAATATCCTTTAGGATTGCCATTTCATTCCTTCTCTCTCTGGGGAGTTGCTCTTCATCTTTCCCATCTCAGCTGGCCACCACCTTCTTTTTGGTATACCCACCACACCTTGCTTTCCTTCTGAGGCAAGTTTCTAAACTCTTCCCACCCTGCTCCCACTCTGCTACCGTTCCTACCACCTGCCTCTGTTTGTGTTATTGTCTCCTTGCTTGCCAGACTGTGGGCCACTTCAGGACATGACTGTGTCTTTTCATCTTCGCAACTGCAGTGCACAGCATAGGGCCTTCCCCAGAGTAGGTTAATAAATGTTTGAACATCAAGAGAATGAATAAAACAATTCAGTGTCTCTTATATAAGAACCAACTGAATATTTCCTCCTTGAATTCAGTAGCAGGAAAACTTGACATTTTCGGTACATCTTTATTGAGTTCTAGCTTTATGCAAAACACCTTTCTGATATTATGAGAGACCTTCATGATCCCACCACTCAAGCCTCCTCCATCAGGTGAGGGAGAACTACGTATCTATAAATACATTCAAAGTGATATCTCCCCCCTCCCCGCCTCTTGCTCTCTTTCCTTCTTTCTTCCTTCCTTTCTTCTTTCTTTCCTCCCTCTCTCCCTCCCCCTCTCTCTCTATCCTTCCTTCCTGTTCTCCTTCCTTTGTATTGGAGATTAAACCCAGGAGTGCTTTACCACCAAGCTACATTCCCAGCTCATTTTATTGTTATGTTTTATTTTGAAACAATGTCTCACTAAGTTGCCGAGGCTGTCCTTGAACTTGTAATCCTCTTGCCTCATCCTCCCAAGTTGCTGGGATTACAGGTGTCAGCTACCATGCCCTGTTTGTGTTTAATGTTGTAACAGAAGCACAGAGAAGATACTCAGGGGAGCATGGTGGGTAGAGAAGATTAATTCCAACATGAAGTAGAGGAGGTTTATTGCTTTTGAGTGAATAAAATTTTAGCAGACAGGGGAATGGGAAGCAAATGGCAGGTAAAGAGAAAAGCTATCTTCCTTTACTAGTCTATGAATTCATCCATGCATCTATCCATTCATTCCATAGACCTTAATGGAAGAATAAGGTTTCTGAGCATATGGACTGAATTTTCACCTTTGTACCCATCAGTGATTAGAATGTTTCTAGCATATGGTAACTTCTCAAGAGATGCTCATTGGAAAATTAGGTTTATGAGTATAGAAATAAACAGATAGTTGAAACCAACTCAGGAAGGATGCAGTTTGGTTTCTTGTGGGTATTCACTGAAAGTTCCTGAGCTTGGGAGGATGCAATCATATCTAATTACATCGGAAGGGTGGACTGTAAGGGAAAAAAGATGGAGAATAGGACAGCAGCTAGGTGATACCTGAAAGGTACAAATGGAAACTAGCAAAGATGTGAATGAAGTAGTAGAAGGGGAAGGAGCAAGAAAAGGATGAGGATCTTTCAGTTTTAAGTTGACATTTCTGCTTACTTCTCTTTAAAAATAACTTTGAAGCCAAGTGAAGAATGAAACATACGCTTCCTCACTGATGAAATGAGGAAAATACATTTGATCTCAAACCGAACATGGTAGAGAGCTTGGATGGCCCACCAGAAAGAGGAATTTCCTGAACGGCTGCATCCTGAATAGTGAGGCACACAGCTTCCTACCCCTAGAACATCAGCTGCTACTATTAAGTCCCAATGGAAGAGACTGGAGTGAACTTCCCTGGGAATCCCAGTGGTGAGGAAGGAATACACACACACACACACACACACACACACACACACACATACACGTTCACACAATCTGTGCATTCCCCAAGGCAAACATCTATTAGTTGTGTTATAGCCAATCACGAAGGGCTTCCATTCATCACTTGATGTCTCACTCTTAAAAAATGAATGGGAAGCAAAGAAGTTAGATTTTTAAGAAAGGCCTATTATGTAAAAAGCAGAGAGAAAAGAAATTCCACAAACAAACAGCATAAAAAAACTAACTTTAAAGAAAACATTAATGAACATCTCCAGAGACAAGGTTACTATAAAAAAGGAACAATGAGAAAATTAAAGAAGAAAAACTTTTTCAAATCCATGCTATAACAAAATTAAAAATATCAAAGAAGAACTGAGAGAATTGGAAAATTGGAATTTGAAGAAATATCACTGAAAGTAGAACACAAATATATAAATAAGGAAAAAAACTAGGAAACTGGAGGATTCTGGTATCAAAGTAACAGAGGTTGTAAAAGGATGAAACAGGAAAAAATGGATAAAACAGAATTATAAAGGAAATAACTTGACAATGTTTTTGAAAACCAAAGTGCATAGATATTTAGATTTAAAGCCAAAAAATTTTCCCTCCAAAAATAATTATTTGAAGGCCCGCACAAGACACATCTTTATGACATTTCAGTACTTCAGGGATAAAGAGTTAATAAAAAGAAGTTCCTGAGAGAAAAGCAGGTCAAGTACAAAGGGTCAGTAGTCAGCAATGACCCTGGAGGCTAGAAGACAGTGTTATAAAACAATATTTCCAATCTAGGAATACATAATTAGTCAAAGCATCAAGATGTATCATGATGGGATAAATACACCACAGACATACAAAAATCTCCATTGTACTGGATCTTAAGAAGTTACCAGACAACATATTCCACCAACAAGAAAAGAGAAAGCATGAACTCCATAAGGACAAGATCCCAGACAGACAGGTGAAGGGAATTCCCAGGCTGGTAGTGAAGGGAACTCTAGTACTAAGAGCTTGTAGTTGACTAGAGAGTAACCAGTCCATAAGGCAGGAAGATTAGAGGCTCAGGAGGTAACCCCAAGAAAAAAAAATTATGATAGGAAAATGCATTTGAGTAGTTGTAAGAAAAAATGAGAAGTTTGAGCCAGTTTGCTGGCAAACAGAATACTTAGAAAACTCCAATAAAACAACAACCAAGGGAAGTAAATACCAACCACGTGAAAACCTGAAGTTGAACAAGGAAGCAACCATAATAATAGCACACTACTTGACTCAGCAAGTAACAGTGTTCACACGGTTGTCATGAGGTAAATATTGAATATTGGCATAAACAAAATTATGATGTAACTATGCAGACAGGATCCAAGAAAAGAAGTCATGGGAAGGGTTCGGGGAAGTCTGATCTATCGGGAAGTCACTACATAACTGATACTGGAGAAGCTTGAGAAAGCAGTAGAAGCTTATTCTTTAAAATCATGAAGACTAAATACTGGGTGAAATAGCTTTAAAAAAGTGGAAAGTTGTTTAACTTGGCTAGACTATGACGTAAGGTGGTAAGAGTTGGGCACTGTCCAGCTCTTGAGGGCATTGTTACAGTCTCTAACATGATGGTTCCACTTATGATTTTTTGACTTTATGATGGTATAAACAGGATACATATTCAGTAAAAAATATGCTTTGAACTTTCAATTTTGACCTTTCTGGAGCTAGTGATATGTGATAGGATATTCTCTCCAGGTGCTGGGTAACAGCAGTGAGCTGAAGTTCCCAGTCTGCCCCAGCTCATAAGGACAAATCTGGTATCTACAAACGTACTGCGAGGCCAATGTGTTTTGGATATTTTGTTTTGTGTGTTCATATCCTACCCTGCCTACAGAACACCCACCTGTGTATGTACATGAGATATTTAACAATTTAGTATAAAATGGGCTCTGTGTTAGGTGATTTTGCTCGAATGTAGGCTAATGTAAATGTTCTGAGCATGTTTCAGGTAGGCTGGGCTAAGCTGTGATGTTCATTATGTTAAGTGTATTAAATACATTTTCAACTTAAGATTTTTTTCAACCTGTGACGGACTTATTTGGACACCAACGTAAGTCAAGGTGCACCTATATTTGAAAAGTGCTCCTCAAGTCGAGTTTTGTACAAACCGCACAGCCTTATGCTGCAGCTCTGCTGCTTGGGAACAGGAACACTGTTGGGGCAGGTGGATATTTTAGCGCTATTTGCCTTTTAAAATGATTTTTTTTTTTTTAAATCTAAACTTAAAAAGGGAGAAGATAAATTTGAGATATACTTCTGAGATAGATCCATTACGATTTGTCAACCTCTGAGGGATTGGTAGGTAAAAAGCAGACAGCGAGAGTAAGAAGTTAAACGCGGAATATAGAGGGGGAAACTCCAGAGGCAGCATCATGAAAGTCCAAGAGCGCACAAGCTTCCAGAGGAGACAACGGCCAACAGCGCCACACGCTGGCCAGTGTGGCGTCATGCAGGCTCTGGGTCTGTCCACACTCCGCCGGCCTTTTTCCTCATTTGGAGATGGTGCCCAGATGCCAAACTCGCAGCACCCATTCGCTGCTGCCTTCACGCATCAGGGACAGGCTTACTGGAGTATGACATCATTTTCATCACCCAGTTTTTCATCTCGACAATATTCTCCTGAAACCAATCTGCGTATTATCTGGGGGAAGGCTTATGCTATTGTAAATGAACTTTATTTTCAAAATCATATTAATTATTCCCAAGGGTCCTAGGGAAAGTTTTTTTTTTTTTTTATTCGAGTGGGGTGGGGCTCCTCTTCCTTGATGCAGTGAGCTGAATGTGGGATTTTGGAGGCTTTTGGAGAATCCCACTGATTCTCTGGACTGAGGCATAGCTGTGGAGAAAGCTCTGCTAGTCTCTTGTTAGGTAAGACAATAATTTTCCTGGCTCAAGACTTAACTGAAAGGTGAGCTTCCCTTCCCCAGGGCCACGAAAGGGATGCTGTCTCAACTTAGACCAGGCTGGACTTTCTGAGAAGACAAATCAGGTCTTGAGTCTGAGCCCAAGAAGGAGTTGAGGAATGTCTGGGAGGAGGAGAAACCTGGGGTGGAGTGCAGTCCCAACCTCACCAAAATCCCTCTCCTCTTCTAGCTACAGGAGGCCCTCTACAGTGACCAGTCCCTGAAAAACCATGCAGAACTACTGAGGAAGACCCCATTTGACTCTGTTCTGGTATCTCTTCCTTTACTTGGTGTTTGGCTTCATATAATTATAAAAATAATGACAACAACCACAACAGCAATTTTATAGACCTATAGTCACATGCTGTTTGATCACAAGATTCAGTGATTACATCATTGTGTGAACATCATAGAACACATGTACACAAACCTGGAAGGTTCGGCCTGTTGCTCTCCTAGGCTTTTAGGCATCTGTTTCCAGAATAGGGAGGTTTCGTCCATACTGCAGATTTGCTCAGGCAAGTAATTTTCCTCCACAATCAGCTCATCTAGAGTTTCCAAAAATTCTTCAGCTGCCTTCACATCAGTGTTCACAGACTCATCCCTCACTTTCGCATTATGTAATGAATAATGATTCTTGAATCATTCCAACCACCCAGAGCAAGCAGTAATTCAACATTCTAGTCAGGTCCAACCTATTCTTTCGATATCACAAACAACCTTTTTGCTTCAGCTGTGATTGCTGTGATGCTGAGAGGGATGTGCCTCTGTGCCTGCTCTTTAATCCAGGGCATTAGAAGTTTCTCCGTGTCTGAAACAAGCCCTTGTCAAATTTGTGTCAGTCTCCTTCCCTTCAATGCAGCAGATCCTTTCTTTCTGTGGCTTTGCTACTGTTCTTCAGGATTGTAGCTACTGTACAAATGGATAGACCTAACTGGCAGGAAATAACCACAGATTTTCCACCTTTGTAGTGCTAAAATCATTTTAAATTTTGTTTCTAGGTCAGTCACTGGGTGTGTCCTTTTACTGGCAGCATCAGAGATGGATTCTTTTCATTTAGGAGCCACGATGAACAAAACAACAAGAGATTAAATCAAATTCCAGAGAAAATGATAATCAAGAGATGTAGTAACCTGGGATGTACAATGTTGCTGGCACAATAACATGGTGTACTGTTTTACAGTAAACTTCTTATAAGTAGAAGAAGGATACTCTAAAATAAGGATAAAAGTGTAGTATAGGAAATACCTAAACCAGTGACATAATCATTCATTATCATTATCAAATGTTATGTACTGTACATAATTATGTGTGTTATGCTTTTATGAGGCTGGCAGCACAGTAGGTTTGTTTGCACCAACATTAGCACCAACATGTGCCAGTGTATTATAGCAGGTGTTAGTATAGCTGTGACATCAGTAGGCAATAGGAATTTTTCATCTCCAGTATAATCTTAAGTGACTGCTGTTGTGTATATGGTCGGCCACATTGACCAAAACATTGCTGTATGGGGCATAATTGTACTATATGTCAGGAACTGTTCTCAGTCCTTTGCCTACATTAACTTCTACATAGATGAGGAAACAGAAGCACAAATTGGTTAAACAACTCACCTAATATTACAGAAAGGCCAAATTTTAAAGGCAGGTTGCTGAACACTGGACTCTCCCCCACAATTTCAAGATCTTCAGCTTCCTTTTGAGAAAAAGAAGGTCTTCTTCTCTTCAGACACTTGCAGTGGCTCCCACTGCCTTTTGGGCTGAGAGTTACCAGGCTTCTCAGTTTGTCATTCAAGGTTCTTCCTGTTTTCCTCACATCTCCTCCATTATGTCTCAGTGCACTCCAGGTGCTCAGCTCCTCACTCCTGGACTCCTCTGAAATGCCACAGCTTGGGACTCTGGCTCAAAGTATTCCTTCCTCCTGGGAAGAAGTAGGGTGAAGGGACAAAACATTAGATTGGGGTTTGGAACTGCATTGGTCAGTGTCAGTAAAGTCTCTTTCCAGCAGTGGCAGTGTTTGCTAGTTGCCTTCTGGACATCCGCTCTCTTGTGTCTTGAAATAACAGAACCACAACTTTCAGAAGCACACATCACCAATTATCTAAAAGACTGTTTGATTGTGTGGCTATTTTAGTTAATGAAACCTAGGTTGAAATGTATAGAATTACTGGAAGTTTTCTTTATTGGAAGTAGTTAGCCATTCTTCATGTTTCTTCCATGCTGCTTGCTAGAGTGTGGATGTGATATCTGGAGCTCCAGGGCCCATAGTGCACTGAGAGGATGAGGATCACAAAGCAGGGATGATGAGAAGACCTAGGTCTCTGGTTACCATCCAATGGCCCAGTCAGCCCTAAATTACCTACCTCTGGACTTGTCCTATTTAAACCTCTATTTCTCAGGTGCTGTTATTCAGTTATTTCAAGTTTTACCCAATACATTGGACTGCTAGTTACTTTCTTGTGTCCAAGCCTCAGTAGTAAAATGTAGATAGAGAATTATATATCTCTTTCTTGATGGTAGTGGGAAAAAATGAAATAACATGAAAAAGAATGGCATATGCTCTGGAAGGTTGCCTAGAGAGATTTTCAGGAGATGGAGCATTTCAAGATTGAGTAGGTCATGAACTTATACCCACTCACTTGCCTGAGCCCAGCTCTCTCAGTTGCACTTTCCCCAAGTCTCTGATGGCTGATGGCTTGAGTGAGGGGTTGGTGGACTGGGTGACCCTCAGAGGTCTCATCTCAAAGAGCAAAAGTCTTTCCCTTCACTTTTTGTCCATGCCTATGGGAAATCCTGGGTGAACTCAGGATCCTTTTCTTTATATACCACCTGAAGACCATGATTTTTTCTCTCCAAGACATTCCAGTTCCTAGAAGTCCACATGGATAGTCTCAGTCTCTGTCTCCCTCTCTGCTCTCTCCCTATCTGTGGGACTGAAGGAATGTAGGAGACAGTGAAGGAAAGACAGCAGAGCTCTTGGGATGATGCACTCAGGCTCCTAAGGAGATTCCATCTGCACTGACCAAACTGGTCACACTTTCTCCCAACCACAATGCGTTTTAAAAGCTACTTTCAGAATTTCATGTGACAATTTGTTCTTTTCTACCCAAAATGTCCTTTTCTGCTGGTTTTCTTGGCAAAGTTCTGCCCTTTCTTCAAGGTTCTGCTTAAAATGTCACCTTCTTGGATGAGCCTTTTCTAAGCTAGTTAGACAGTAGACCATAACGAAGGCCAGATGGGCATCCTGTTGTGAAAGTGAGTGGCCTTCCCAGACGTGTGCATGAAGAGAAGGCCTCTGTATGTTAGCTAGAAGGTGATTCAGGAGGGTGTCTTTGTCCACCCCACCCTCCTAACAAGGAGCAATTTGGGGTCAACTGGAGCACCAATCCAGTGGTTCAGGACTCAGTGCCACCAAACACGGCTACATTTAACAGAGGAAAAAAAAATAAAGCAAGTGAAACTCCAGCCTCAGCTGTAATAGTTTTCAGTGGGATGATGGAATTCTTCCACCTTTTGGCTGTTGACATCTGGCTGTGAATGCTGTGGGCTGTGGACACTTGGTTCCCATCTACTTTTTGGCTAATGTGAATAAAATGGCTAAGAACATGCATTTACAAGTTTCTGCTTGAGTCCCCAATTTCAGTTATTCTGGATATGCTCTCAGAAATAGAATTGGTGGATCATATGGTAATTCTAATTTTAATCTTTTGAGGAACTGCCAGAATGCTTTCCATACCATCTACACTATTTTACATTCCCACCAACAGAAAACAAGGGCTTCCGTCTCTTCATATCCTCACCAATACTTGTTATTTTCTGTTTTGTTCTGTTTTTCTTTTTAAATATTTTTTAGTTGTTGATGGACCTTTATTTTTATGTATTCGTTTTCATGTGGTGCTGAGGATTGAATCCAGTGCCTCACCTGTGCCAGGCAGGTGCTGTACCACTGAGCCACAACCCCAGCCTCATTCTGTTTTAATGGTTGGGATGAGGTATCTTGTGGCTTTCATTTGTGTTTCTCTAATAATTAGTGAGGCTGAGCACCTTTTTTTGCCATTTTTTTTAAAAAGAACATTATCTTTCCATTCTTTTTATTGTGGTGGGAATGTGTAGGTATCACACCAGTGTTATCTAGTCACTTGTTTGCAATCTTTTAAATAGTTCTAAACACATTCCTGTTTATCTCAGTCTACTTGGATGTTGCAATTAGATCCATCAAAATGACATTCAAACTCCTCCAGCTCTTAATCATTGAAGTTGTGCTCTGCATAAGCATCAGTACTCAGAGGTCAGTGCCAAGATCCTATACTGTCCTCATAACCAGCTTCTGTACAGCTAGGTTCTCTCCTGTGGCGGCGGTAGCGGCGGCGGCTTC
The DNA here is from genome assembly GCA_004024805.1 of Geosciurus inauris. Classification (NCBI taxonomy): domain Eukaryota; kingdom Metazoa; phylum Chordata; class Mammalia; order Rodentia; family Sciuridae; genus Geosciurus; species Geosciurus inauris. Next base: position 14,255 of record PVHX01004369.1, read on the forward strand.
TTCTTCTTTTTCTTCTTCTTCTTCTCCTTCTCCTTCTCCTTCTTCTTCCTGGCAATGAGAAGTCTATGATAAATCCATTTGAAACATTCCTGCATGCCTTTTTCTGATTTCTGTTATACATGTTTCTTCTCTGTCAAGCAAGGCACCAGGAGGGTAAGTCCTGTATTTTTTAGACCAGAATGTGAATAAAATCATTTTAGGGTAATGGCAATCCATTTGGAGGAGATAAGAGGACAAGATGTCTCCTTAGAGACATCTGAGATTTAAAAGATTCTTTGATAGAGTATCTCAAATGCAGCTAGAAAAAATCCCGATACATTCATTTTCAATCCCCTGCATAATCATAAGTACAGATAGTCTCCAGAGGAGCCATGCAAGAGAAGTAAGGGGGAGAATATATTTTTGCTCAGATTACAAAAAAGGGGCCAGCCACAATATGTAATATACAATATAAATACAAAATCAGGCACTGTTCCCTGAGAGTTATACCATGTGCTCTTATTTAATACCACTGTGTTCTGAGGAAAGTAAATTTGGCAAGAATTTTTTCCATTTAGAGCAATAAATCTTATCTGTGAAAGAATTGTCTATGGGAATCCACTTATCCTCTAAAAACTTGAAATGAAGGCCCACTGGAATCACTGCCAATCCTGATGTTTAGGTCATAGGGATATTATCTGTACCTGGGAAATAAATACTGATTATCATCAAAAAAGGGTTGTATGTCTGAGCAGACAGGGCAGAGTGAATGGTAAGACAGAGCATTTCATCCTGTCAGAGAAATGGATCAGGCCAGAAGAAAGGAATTCTGTCCCCATGCTCTGTGGAGCAGAAGTTTACTGAGATAAGGACAATCCATCAATTTTAACTGCTACCAAAATTTTCTTTTTCTTTTTCTTGACAGCCACAGAAATAAATGGTCTAAATCCACAAAGAAAGAAATTTCTAAAGCAAAAGGTGTCGATAGGAGTGTTAGTTTGAGAGGAATAAAAGACTGAACTTTCAAAGCATGCTTTAGGCTGTATTTTAAGAGCACAGAGTCTTCTATAAAATATACTAAAAGTACAGCATCTGCCTTTTTAAGTACCACCAGAATGGCTTCAGTTGCTTTACTTGAGCTTTTAAAATCCTTTGGCAAAGGACCTTACAACCCTTACAAAATCTGATACAGAGGGGCCCTTTTGTAGGACCTCAACTGGCCATATTTCTCCTGGCCTTCCTGTAGGGTAGCACAGCATGGGGGTCACAGGCAAAGGTGCTGGAGTCACAACCTGGATTTGTATCCTGGCTGCGCTGCTTCCTAGTTGTGAGACCCTGGTCATGTTAAACTCTCTCTACTTTAATTCTCCTGTCTTTAAAATGGTGTTAAAATGATATACACTGACAGTTGTGTTCATGAGGATTACATGTGGTCATTCATATGAAACCACATGTATTTAGAAACCAGGCTAGCATATGTTAAATGTCTAATTGTTGCTACATATTTTTATTACTATTAATTTCATTAGGTTATACTTTATCCTTCATTCCCAGTAAGAAGAAATCATGGCCCAGATCTGCCTGGCCCCATTCTTTTGGTCTAAGATAAAATATGTCCAGATAGTTTCCAGAAATGGGGCGTCTTTAGCATGTGCAGGTGAGATCATCTGCCTTGAGGTGAGACGTGCTGGGCACTCAGCCAAGGACTCTCTAAAGGAAGAGGGTAATTTAACAGCTGAGAGTAGCCTCAGAACAAATTCCTCCTCCCAGGAAGTGTCCCTCCCTTGGACTGTGACAGCTCCTTCCAAAGCCTTGGGTGATACTGGCTAATTTTATATTCATAATCTTGTATTGTTCTTCTTAAAGAAATCTCCCAAATTCTGTAATCTTTAGGCCTCACAAACCCTGGATCCACTGTGACAAAGGACTTGCTACAGGGAAAGAACACGTTTTATTTTTTTGTGGGCTTCTAGAAATAGGCCTAAATTAAACCTTGTGAAAGCCATTTACAAGAAGTTGGGGTATTCTCATTTTGATCTAGGCTAGTGGCTCTTCACTTTGAGATGCTGGAGGTACATTAGAATGGTCAGATTTGCTTCCTTCAACTATACATTCTAAAGGGAGGGGGCTTATCAGATTTTCTTACTGGGTGATTTTAATAAACTCCTTCGAATTGGTTGGCCACCATCAGGCTGGATTTTGGGATCTGACCTCCCTAGAATTTAACCATTTTTATTTTGGGACCCTGTAGTGCATGCTGTGGAATACCGCTTAGGTCCCCACACCCATCTAAAGAGTGTCACCTATTGACACTGCATCTTTTTTTTTTTTTTTTTAAATATTTTTTTAGTTGTTGATGGACACAATGTCTTTATTTTATTGCTTTGTATGTGGTGCTGAGGATCGAACCCAGGGCCTCACGCATGCGAGGCAAGCGCTCTACCGCTGAGCTACAATCCCAGCCCTTGACACTGCATCTTGAGTACCTTCCTCACATTGCTTTTCAAGGGAAGGAACATCCTCATCCTAAAATGTGCCTCCTGGTGCAGTCAAGGTTCTAGTGAGTGAAGGCTCTGCCCACAGCCCTAATTTGGGATATGTCTGAGGTCATGGAACTCAGGCCACTTCAACGGCATCCCAGTTCCCCTTCTCTCTCTAACCCTTCTCTTCCTGACTATGTTGTACCTGAGCGCCCTCCTCCAATTTCCTCAAAGTAGATCTCTGCCTAAGAGTCTGTTTCCAGGGAACCTGCCTATGACAGATCTTAATCACACTTTTTTCTCTCCTCCCATTCAACATAATCTTCCCAACACTCTCTACATAGCACCCCAGAAGGGAAGCCATTTGTAACCATGGTAAATGCAGCCAATTGGCAAGAGACAGCTTATAGATTTATGAAGTCAATGATGTCAATTTCCAGGTAAAAAATTAAACTATAGAAATAGAAAGGATTGGTTGGAGATGGTTTTCAAAGGAAGCCAAAAGCTTATAGATTAAACACATGTGAGATCAGATAACCTAGATGAGGTTTAAAATAAAAGGCTAGATGAAAAAATTTTTAAAAAGTAAAAAGAAATAAAAGATTAAGATTTTCATATGAAAAGCTAAAATCCAGGATATGAAAAGCTGGAAACATGCACGTGCATGGGAGTTGAGGATTAGGGATAAAAATCAAGAACCAAATGATAAAAGAAAAAGAATGCAGGAATGGTTTAAAAAGTACAGGCAAGTTTCTCTGAAGGTTAAACATAGTATTACCATATGATCCAGCAATTCCACTTCTAGGCACACATTCAAAATTTGAAAGCAGGATTCAAAGACGTGTACATCCATATTTATAGCAGCATTATTCATAATAGCCAAAAGGTGGATGCGACTCAAATGTGAATAAATAAAATGCCACATACACAAAAAATTGAATAAATTATTCAGTCTTAGAAATGAAGGAACTCCTCATACATAGTACAGCAAGGATAGAGCTGTACACGAACCAGTTTTGGAGGTGGATAGTGGTGATGGTTGTAAATTGACTAATGTCATGGAATTGTATGCTTAAAAATCATTAAAATGATAAATTCTTTTATGTACGTTTTACTGCAATGAAATTATTCTTCCCGATTTAAAAATAAAAGCAAAAATTTTATGGATTATAGGAACAAACATTTAATCAAAAGAGAGAAGCAAGCCAGGCTCAGTGACGCAAGCCTGTAATCCCAGCACTTAGGGAGGCTGAGTCAGGAGAATTGCGAGTTCAAAGCCAGCCTCAGCAACAGCGAGGTGCTAAGCAACTCAGTGAGACCCTGTCTCTACATAAAACACAAAATAGGGCTGGGGATGTGGCCCAGTGGTCAAGTGCCCCTGAGTTCAATCTCCAGCACCAAAAAAAGAGAAAGAGAAGCAGGCTAAGCCTGGTATGTTTCATGTTCCTGACCAAAGCGTGCATTTCAGCTGGATCTTCTAGCAAGGGAGTCACCTCTTCTGGAAACTTCCCAGGCACCTGTCATCGCCAGTATTGACAAGAAGTGAGGCTGAGAGCAAACTTTGACTAGGAAGAGAGACACTCCTCAGAACAAATGGAGAGGGGAGAGTCAAAGCAAAAATGAGCCGTTGTGATTCACTCAGGGATTTTAACCAGCAAGTTTGGGGGCAGTGGCTATTTTGAGTTGCGTCTGAAGAATATCTTTCCTGTGCATTGGAATGGAAATCTTGGCAGCTGTCACCCAGGCTTCCTGACAATTGTTCCCTCTTTCCTGACATTCTTCTTGGCCTGTACGTCTAGCACCAAGAGTCTTCCTTACTGGGAGACTTGAATTATGCAAATACCCTTAAAGAGGAAGCTGCTTTTTGAGCATGGAGGAAGTGGAAAGGCAAGTGTGATCTGAATTGTACTTGGTTCTGTTCCCATGTGAACAGTTGCCAAGAGTTCCCACCCAGCTGCAGCCAATGCCAGTGTTTCTCTTAATCCTTCAAAACATTTAAGTTTTCCAGGAAATCATCCTCTATCCTATTTAGAATATTCTTTTAAGGCACTTCAATTTATTTGTTCATATCTTTATTAGTTTGGCTATTCTTCCCTTCTCCAGATATATATTCAATGAATATTTAGTGATTGCTTAATATGAGCGCTTTACTAGGAACTATAGCAGGAAGCTCAGAGATCAATTCTAGCACTAACATTTTTTCATAGGTGAGACTCTAGGTCTAGAATTGCTCTATCCGATATAATGGCCTCTACCTACATGCAGCTATTTAAATTTGAATTAGTTAAAATTGAAAAGTTTCTGAGTCACATTAGTCATATTTGAAATCATGAATAGACTCATGACTCACCATACAGGACAGTGCAGATCTAGAACATTTCCAGAAGGTTCCATTGAACTGTAGTGGCTTAGAAAGTTAAGTGAATTGCCTTGAATCTCATAGCTACTCAGTTGTTCAAACATTGTGAACAGTCATGATTTTTCTGTGTCTTGTGTTTATACCATTGTGAAAATGAAACAGATGATCATGCTGGACACCAAAATGTTTTGAAGAAAACAGCACAAAAATGAAGATGCATCTATAGATATTTTTAAAAACTGCTCAAGTAGTTGACTCTAGCTAGAGTTAAATATCCAAATGTCTGACTGAATGTTTGTATTAGTAAAAGAAATCTGTTAAATGCTGAAAGCATGGCTTAAATGACTACCCTAGGCCCCTGAGAGCCCTGTTTTTATTGGTGGAAGGTACTGGAGACTGAACCCATGAGTGCTCTACCACTGAGCCACATCCCCAGACTTATTTATTTATTATTTATTTATTTTGAGGCAAAGTCTCACTAAATTGGTGAGGGTCTCACTAAGTTCCTGAACTAGCTTCTAACTTACAATCCTCCTGCCTCAGCCCTCCAAGTCACTGGGATTAAAATCATGTGCTACTGTACTGGGCTCATGACCATATTTGATTATGGAATGATTCTTTTGGCTAGGATAGACCACACAGACTCATCCCTGATAGAGCCAGGCAGATCCACAGGCTGCTGGATCATTGAAGTTTTTTCCATGGGAAACAATGGATGGAAAAGAGGCAGGGTTGGAGTCTTGCCTCCCACATTTGGATAAATTTCTTAATTTCTCTGAGTTTCAGACTCCTCATATCTGAAATGAATATAACACTACTGACCTGGCAAAGCTATTTGGAAGATTAAAGTGAGATGATTTATGTGGAAGTGCTTTAAAAACTTTATAGCATTAATCAGATATTTTTGTTAAGATGTCATTCCAATTACCTTAGGACTGGGAACACTAGCCTTCCTTCTGCTGCTTCATAATTAAACCCTCTCTCACTACTTCTTAGCCTTGTGGGTGATGTTTCCCTCTATGCAGCAGGCTGGAGGCATGGCTCTGACTGCAGAAGATACAAAATGCCCTGTTCTGTATTGTTGCTATTATTTTTGAGTTTCAAAAGCAACATTATTGGCAAACAAAATAAGAAAGCAGCAGAAAGCTCTAGAAAAAGCCAGATTACTGTAGGTTACTTCTCCCTCTGGCTGACCATCTGAGCCAGCTAAGGAAGATTGTGTTATCTTTTCACTTATTACAACTGCTGAACTGTGGGGGTACTGGCCTGTCAGGGTCCACCAGGCCAGTCATCCATTTTTCTTGGAGAAAGAGAGAAAGATTCTTTGAGTAGGGATGGAACCCTTCCGTGGGACATAAACAGGATTATGCAAATTGCTAACTAGGACCATCCTGTGGGTTTATAATGGCACCAAATTATGTGCCATGGATCAGAACATGGTGGGATCTCCACACCTTTCACATGAAGGATGTCTTTTATTTATTTATTTGTTCCTTTGACTCCCCGTCAGCTGGACTGTTCACAATCACAAGTTCTACTATCATTTTGCAAGCATTTACAATATATCCTCTTTCATACATTATCTCAGGTAATCTTGCAGAATAATCCAAAGTGGTAGATACTCTTATTCCCATTCCTAAAGGTGAATAGACTGAATCTTTGAAATAATTGGCTTCCTTAAAAAATGCATTGACTAGCCGGGCGCAGTGGCTCATGCTTGTAATCCCAGCACTTAGGGAGGCTGAGACAGGAGGATCGTGAGTTCAAAGCCAGCCTCAGCAATGGTGAGGCACTAAGCAACTCAGTGAGACCCTGTCTCTACATAAAACACAAAATAGGGCTGGGGATGTGGCTCAGTGGTCTAGTGCCCCTGAGTTCAGTCCCTGGTGCCAAAAAAAAAAAAAAAAATGCATTGACTAGATGCTTGTACATTTTCTAATTTTTTCAAAAATAATTGAAGACATGCTATTGTCAAACCAAGCTTCTTATTGTCACAAGATACCCAACCTTGACAGTGGATATAATTCTAGTCAAAGCAGAAAAACCTGATGTTGAGACCAGCTTATACAACTTTATGGTAAGTAGACATGCAATTTCAATCTAGCTTTTTGATAGTGGAAAGAGCTTTTGGTACTGCTTGGTGGTCTCTGATCATCTGGCTGAGGACCTCTAGGATCCTAAGGGGATGGCTGCTCTGATCAAAGTTGAGAACCAGAATCTCCCTGTACCATCATCAGAGGCTGCCAAACATTCTGAAATGATCCTCCCAACTCAAAGGCAAATGTGTTGGATCTTGAGACTAAATTATGTTAGACAATGTTAATTTTGCTTTTGCTATTCTAATTGTTAGAGCTTATTGAAGACATATATTGGCATCACCAAAAACAATTACAGGGCTCTGTCTTGGGTCCTCTTCTCTCCACTGCCTACCCTGGGTGATTCTGTGCCATTCCCAGGCTTTAAAATCCATGTATACATGGGTGATTCTTAAATGCATATATCTCTTCAAGCTCCAGATAACTTAGAATCCATCTTTGAATGCCTACCAGGTATCTCATGTTAACAGATCCAAACAGAGATCTTGATCTCACCCTGCCTCCAATCCTGCTCCTCTGCCATTTTTCCTTCCTCAACAAATGGTAACCACCTTCTAATAAGACACCCAAGTCAAAAAACCTATGGGTCCTGCCTGACTCCATGCTTTCCTTTACCATCTTGTCTCCAATCCTGCCACCTCTATTTCAGAAATACATCCCACAGGTCTTTTTGTCTTCCTTCTAGCTGCTCCAGACCCAGCCAGCATCATCTTTCCCTGGACTGCCCTGGGAGCCTCTAGTTTTCTATACTTTCACTTTAGCCAACTTCAAATCGATGGGCAATGGATGACTACTTGGCTTTGCCTTTGAATTTAAAATAAGAAGTTCAAGTAATGACAGAAGGAAGATGGATGTTAGACTTAAAAAAAATTCTTGTAAAAATAATGATATCTTGTGTGCATGAGTGGTGGAGATGCATATTGACTGGGAAGAAATGAGGGAAACTTCTGGGCTGCCAGAAGCCTTCTATATCTTGATCTGAGTGTTGATTATGTGGGTGTAGACATAAATGCACATAAGCTATACCTCGATTTATAAAAGTTATAAAAAAAAAAAAAAGAAAGAAAAAGGAGAGAACTTCTTGCCAAAATTCTAAAGACAGTTTGGCAGCACATGAAGGGATGTTGTGGAATCTACTTTCCTGGCTTTCTTTCAGAATAGGATGGAGACTTAGCTGCCTGGGGGTGTTCAGTGCCTAGAATTAAAGAGATATAATCAGAAATCACATTTGCTCTGTCTAATCCTACCCTTGGCCCTGCACGAGGTGCATCATGATGAATATTTAATATGTCACTTAACATTTCATCATAGAAGAGTATTTAAGGACGTTATGAATAATTAATGTGCTGGGTGGAGAAATGTTTGTGCGGATCCAGTCTGGGTCATGCTCATTGTGGAATTACATTACTGTGGGATTCTTTGTAGTCAAAAGCAGTCATCAATTTGCCAAGCCTTTTCAGGATCTGCCCCAATGGTATGGTGTCCTTCAGCTTCAGAAATAAGGCAATCCAAAGCAAACCAGATTATAGTGATAAAGGATGACTTGGAAATTGACATTTCTGAAAAGACACAGCAACATGGTCTGTGGCACCCAAAAGAAGTTCACTTGATGAAAGATTTTCTTTGTTCTGTACCATTTGACCAGCAGTGGGAGAAACTGACCAACTGTCTGGCATGCAGTTGCGTGGACTTGGTCTAGCTGTGCCGTCACCTGCAGGCAGGTTCCTGGGCTTGCTGGATTGGGTAGGGGGGGTGCGGGGAGCTTCATGGGCAATGTGATAGCACAGCAGGAAAAGCACTCAATGCCCACTGATGCCACTTCCTAGGAGTGTGACCTTGGGCAAGCTTCTGAATCTCTGTGTGCCTAAAGTAAACATGGACAATAATACCAGCCTCTTGGGGTTGTTTAAATGATTTTAGAAGTTAATATATGTAATTAACAGTGCATGGCACATGTTGTGACTTTAGAAGTAAAGAAATGACAGGATACATAAGCAATTTTTTTGGTAGAAACAGGTCACGATTCCAAGCCCTTCAGAGCACAAGATTGTGCTCTTAATCACTATTCTATTCTCCTTCCTTGAAGGCATCACACCCTGGTAGAGGTGTGCTGGACATCAGGGGACAGAGAAAGGAAAGGAGGTCGGTCTCCTGACTCTGAATCATGTCTGCACAATGTGACCCAGGGTCCAGGGTATGGGAGTGGCATCCAGAGACCAGATTCCATGTTCTCATCCTGTCATTATTTACCTGGGTAACCTTGAGCTGGTCACTCACCTCTTGGTCTCAGGTTCCTCAGGGGGCTTCTAAGAGTACTCTGACCCTAACATTGTCATTGACCAATGTCGTCCACATTGGTTCCAATTCCCATATTCAGCCCTGCCCACAGTAGTTTCTCTGGGTAACAGAGGCTGATGGGCTACTGCTGTGTGAGTCTGTCTGAAGGCATCTCAAAGGACAAATGTATCCAAGTAAATCTTTCTCCTGTCCTCGTCAACATTGATTTTTCCAAGTGTGGGATCGATGCACTGCTGAGATGAAGGGAAGAGAACACAGTGTTCTTCCCCAGGTCCACAAAGGGCAGGCCCTGGCAGAGCTGTCTGCTCCAATCGTCTGCCTCTGTGACTCTTCCTGGGGCTTCCGCAGGCACAGTGCAGACACTGTTGTCTGGAGGTAGGTGAGAGAGGTGGAGGGGAGAAGGAGGAAGCAGCATGCTCCTTGGCTGGGAGTCTAGGAACAGAAGCCACCTGACTCGGTCACAGCTTCACTCCTTCTTGTCTCAAGAACCCATATCAGTCCCTCCTGGAGCCTCAGTTTCCTAATCTATCAACAAGGACAATCTCACATGAGGTTAGTTTGGTGTATTAAAGGCACAAGAAAGCTCTTTGTAGTGTCCAGTCCTAGGAGATGGATGTGGTTTCCCTTTTCTTGGGAATATTCTTGTGCTCAATGGAAATCATTTACAAATACCTCTAGCCTTTGGAATGGAGACTATGCATGTTGGCTTCTCAGGAGCACAGTCCTGCCACAAAGGCAGGAGTATACAGGGGCAGAGTCATGACCCTCTTCTTGGTATCCAATGCAGAGTTTGGGTAGGGAGCATGGTAAGCTTATACTGAAAATGGAGTGCAGAGAGCAGGACAGTGTGAAGAGGAACAGATCTTTGTGCTTGGCTTTGGACATGCAAAGGTAAATAAGAAGCCGATGATCCAGAGAAAGACAAATTATTTAGACAATTGCAGTCTATGATGAAAGTGCAGGTGCTATGGGAACATAGAAAAGGGACATCAAACACAGGTGAAGCGGTGATGGGAGAGTGCAGGGGACACTTTCTGGAGAAGATGACCTCAACGCTGAGACCTGGAACACTGGTAGAAATTAATTGGAAAATACAGTTTTTTTTTTAGGGTACTGGGATTGAACTCAGGGTCACTGGACCACTGTGCTAAATCCCCAGCCCTCTTTGTATTTTATTTCAAGACAGGGTCTCACTGAGTTGCTTAATACCTTGGTAAGTTGCTGAGGCTGGCTTTGAGCTCAAGATCCTCCTGCCTCAGCCTCCTGAGTTGCTGAGATTATAAGCATGCACCACTGTGGCTGGCAAAAAAACAAAACAAAACATAGGTTTTAAGAAAGAAATTCAAAGCAGAGAATATTGCATGTATTGAGGGCAAGAAAGATTGGCTACATCAAGGAAGACAATTCAGAATGGGTGGAGTATAGAATCCTGTTGTGGGGGATGTGGAGGGTAGGGAGAGGAAGGGAGAACCAAGAGAAGAAGCAAGAGGAAAAGAGAACTTTCTTCTGATTTCCAATTTAAAAATGCTAGAAATTTCATAATGACCACAGAGGGCAAGTGACTTGCCCAAGGTCATGTGGAGAAAAATGACCCCAAAGAGTGTCAGGGATTGTGTAGACATAAATATGGCAAAAAACACTGCATTCCCCTCATGGGGATGAGGTTTTAGGAATCATGCCACTTCATGCTAGCCAATGAAGGTCCAAATGTTCTACAACCAGATGTAAAGAGGGCTTTCAACTTGAACCAAGGCTTTATAGGGGCCTAGAATGTGAAGATCTGGTAGCAAGAAAGGAAGACACACTAACCCTCTCCCTTTTTTCTTTAAATTTTTTTTTAGTTACCAATGGATCTTTATTTAATTTATTTATATGTGGTGCTGAGAATCGAACTCAGTGCTGCACACATGCAAGACAAGTGCTCTACCACTGAGCCACAACCCCAACCCCAACCCTCTCACTTTGATTTGCTCTTATTTCTCTTCCTTTGTATCAAATGAGCATGCTCAACGTCCAGGTGAACCAGGGAGTGAAGAGTCCCTTACCTGGGATGATGTTTGGCTGATAGCATAGCTTTGTCCCTCTGTACTCCCTTCCCACACTGTCTTCCCTCACCCACTTTTATCAGGCAACAGAAATTCTTGAATGTCAAGTACAGAAATATCTGAACACCTGTGTGAGCACAGCTGGGATAATGGTCCGAGCAGTCAGATTGTCTGAATAATAAAATAATCTCCAAAACCTTGGGCCAAACCCCAGGGAAATGGAATCAGAGGACTGAAACCAGGCTTTCTAAAGGATTCTCCTCTGCATGCTTTTGCTGCCTCATTTTTTTTTTTCATGGTAATGCTCTGCCCTCTGGTGGTGATGATGTAAAAATGATCAGGTCTCCCTGGACTGATTCCCAGAGCATCTGTGACTTGAGTCCCCAGCCAGAGCTGAGCTCTCTTGAAAGCTTCCAGGAAAATGCCTTCCTTCCACTGGCTTCCTGCAAAGGAGAGGAGAGAAGGAGTATGCAGCGAGTTGGTGGGGAAAGAATTCTGGACTAGGCATTTGGACACACAGCTCTGAAGAAATGGTCCTCTTGAACTGTGGTGCCACAGAACAGGAGGTAGGGGTGAATTCCTGGCTAGTGATGTTAACATGCCCATTTTTTAAAAAAACCTTTCCACCTTGGTACAATTCTGCTGTCCTTTAGGACCAAGACTTGTCAAGATAGTCTCAGAGGGGCTAGGGTTTTGGCTCAGTGGTAGAGTGCTTGCCTAGCATGTGTGAGGCACTGGGTTCGATTCTCAGCACCACATATAAATCAATGAATAAAATAAAGATCTATCAGCATCTGAATTTTTTAAAAAGTCTTGGAGAAGACTATGAGTGGATTGGAAGAACAAAATTATTAATAGCATTTGTGATAAAATGACAAAAATGTTAAGTATGTGCAATAGGGCATATGTTATGTTAGGTAGCTTGATTTGACCATTTCACAGAGTATTCATGTATCCAGACATCATGCTATACTCGTCAACTAAAAATCATTCATAATAAATTCTTCTGCAATGCTTACTCTGCACCAGGAAAATTTTAAGTTACTGCCATTATACAGTATTTAGTGCCCACAACAGCAGCTTTATGAGGTAGGCATTGTTTTACTCCATTGTACTGGTGAGGAAGTAGACTCAGAGAGGTTAAATAGCTTGTCAGGTTGAAGCAGTGAATCTGTGGCGTGAGCCTAGAACATCTCCTCACTACTCTACCACCCTGCTTTTCCTACTTCTCCTAATTCAGAACCGTGAGTCAGTGGAGACAAAGAGGCTGAATACAGAGAAGCGGTCAGAGTCAGAGGCTGGAACTGCCTGAAAGAATGACAAGATTCCTAGACCCCACCAAGGGAGGAAGTCTGAGGCTGGGTGGCTCCTCTGAGATGGATTTTGTAAGGGAGTGTTGTCCAGGATGGACCCCCCTGAGCACCTGTCTCTCCAGATAAGATTACAATAACAGAGGCTTCCACAAGATGAACAAAGAGCTGACAAATCTTAACTTGGAAACTCTTAAGTTCCTTGAGAATAGGGATTGTTTTTATAGTGAGCAGTGTCTAGCAGTGCTTTGGACTTGGTATACAGTTAGTATGCTTGCAGGTTGTACAATGGAACAGCTAACATTTAGTGAGCAGTTACTGTATGCCACACACTCTTAGAAGGGCTTTACATGCACGATTGCATGCAATATTCTCCACATTTCTGAATATGACTGTTATCATTACCATGCCTATTTTATAGATAAGGACATTGAGGCATGGCCTTGAGAAATAAGTTTCTCAAGGTCACACAGGGGACAGAGCAAGGATGTTAACTGAGGTAATGTGTCTTTTTCAGTCTCTTAATCGCAATGCCATGTTGTCTTTGAGGTCAGTAGAAAGAGTAAGGTGAAAGGCACAGAAAGGTCTCAGGATGTCCCCTTTGAACCCATGCTTTTTCACTAGAATCATATTGATAAAGTTCAGGGATTTGAAGCACATTTGCATGTGTGGGGGGGTGGGGTGGGGAGAGAAAGACCTAATAATAGCATAACCTTTGTGTTCTTGTCAGTTGTTGAACTGAGTGCTTTTAGACCTCAGAGCTCCCTTTTGGAATAAGTATTATTATTGGCATTTTGCAGAAGAGCATTTTGCAGAAGAAATTGCGGCAAAAAGAGGTCAATTAACTTGTCCAAGGTCTCCCAGTTGATTAGGGTTGAAAGGGAATTTGTACACAAGTGGTCTAGTTTCTGACTCTGCACTTCTGACTACTTTGTTACACTACTGTAAGACTTTACTAGAGTCAAAAAGAAAACTGGATATCTCACCAATATCTAGACCTATTTATTCAGACAATTTTAGAGACTGGTTAGGCCTTTCCTGCTTTTCTCCTGTATAGAAACATGTTTTCCTATAAACAACTTATTCTGGTTTGAAGTTGAATGCCTCGTAAAGTCCCACTTGTTAAAGTCTTGGTCCTCAGGTTAGTGCTATTGGGAGGAGGATGGAACCTTTAGGAGGTGGAGCCTAGAGCAAGTGCGTATGTTTTTGTGGGTATGCGCTCGAAGGGGATTGTGGGACTGCAGAATCCTCTTTTTTTTTTTTCCTTTGGCTTCCTGGTTCATGAGGTGAGCAGTTTTGTTCCACCACACATTCTTGCCATTGTCTTCCAGCACCAACACCACCAGAGGCCTAAAACTCTGGGTCTACACAGTGTTGGATAAGAGCCTTCAGAACTGTGAGGAAAGTAGCCCCTTTCTCTTCATAAGTTAGTTATCTCTGGTATTTTTGCTGTAGTGACAGCTGAATAATATGCAAATAGACAATACACTTCAAGGGAAAATCCCAACCTGGAGAGCCCAGCAAGACTGTGGAGGGCACATCTCCCAAGTCCTGGAGTGCATGGAAAGGATAGAGGAGTGTGAGTCAGACTGTGGACCTGCCAGTTTCAGGTAGTACTCACCATCACCTTTGCCTCCCTTATGGCTCTGCTTCTTCTGGGTGTGGTCTGATGTCTTGGCCCTCACGGGGTGCATGCACAGATGTTCAGTTGCTTTCTGCCTTTAACAACCACAGGCTTTGACCTGGAAGCAAAAGGCTGATGATCAAGATACAGAGATGGGTTCTCAGTGGATAACAGGATTTGCTTGTCCCTGCTCTGTCCAGGAAAGTGCCTTCTCTCTGAGCACAAGTTATCCAAGTGAATACATGGCAAGAATGATTTTCTAAGAAAGCAGGTTACAAGCCTGTTTTCAATATTGTCTTGATATCTCCATTCATCAAGACTTCCTCCATGAATGAGTTTAGATATCCTCCTTAGAGAGGGAGGAAAGGAAACTGGGCAGGAGATTCAAATCCCGAGCCAGGGAGTTTTCTTTTGTTTGTTTTGCATGTTAAATTCAGGCTACAAAGTAAATGGCAGAATTTATCCATGGTTTTGAAAGAAGCAGTCCTGTCCAAAATGTTGTGTATCATTGACCTGTTACATAGGAGACCAGGTTCCCTGGGGATGAGCTGTTTTTGTGGCCATTTAATAGAAGTTACTAATAAGTCAAAATTGGGCGATTGGTTCCTAGGTGAGTCAGTTGTGGGTGAGTCAGTTATAGATGTTCGAAGTCAATCATTAAATGAATATCCTTTTCTTTTCTTTTTTCTTTCTTTCAGTACCTGGGATTCAACCCCAGGGGCTCTTAACCACTGTGTCACATCCCCAGCCGTTTTTAATATTTTATTAGAGACAAGGTCTCACTGAGTTGCTTAGGGCCTCCCTAAGTTGATGAGGCTGGCTTTAAATTTATGATCCTCCTGCCTCAGGCTCCTGAGCTGCTGGGATTATAGGCATGTGCCACCATACCCGGCTAAATGAATATCTTAATAAGTGTCAATCTACTCAAAATTGGGAAGTAGTGATTTCTGACTTCCTATACTTTTATGTATATTATCTGATTTTTATTATTATAATGGTACCAAGAGAAGTAAACATTGCTCTCTTTACAATACAGAGGAATAGAAACTTGAGGATGTTTTCACTCATTCATCATTGCTCTTCAGACCTGGAGTAAAAATCCGGAGTTTTTCCCCAGACAAAGATTCTTTCCAGTAGAGATTAGCCCCTCTGTATTAGGTGGGATACTTTGGGCTGAAAGAAAATTTTCAAAATTATTTTGAAAGGGGGTTCATGATTCTACACCCAGTAAGTCCCCCAAAGTTGTCTAGCTTTCATTCATTTAGCAGTTTGTTGATGGCCCCAAGAAGAATCCAGGCTTTCTTCATCCATTGGCTTGCCCCTGCTCAGCTTGCTGAATGGTTCCCTTCAAGGTGGCAAGCTAGTATGGCAGTTTCAGAAAAGAGGAACTGTTCTGGAATCTATCTTCATAGAAGCCAGAAAACATTTCCTACAAGCCTCTTTATAAAATTTCCACCAGGCATTAATGTTCTGATATTTTTTCTTTCCCTCTTTTCTGTTGGGGGAAAGTAATTTGTGACTATACAAGTCTACTCTGTAACAGTGTTGTTTATGAAGTGCCATAAATACCCCAAAGAGTGCGAATCATGTTGACTTCCTAGGGGAATTGTGGAACTTTTCATGCATGAGAGACTACTTGAGCTGTCTTCTCAAATCGTAAATTGTTCATCTAGATGAAAAACAAAACAAAACAAAACAAAACAAACAACAACAAAAAACAAGGCAGAGAAAAATGCCAAGCAGAGAGATGGGTGAGGACAAAGACAGAGAGATGTTTGAGGCAATGAGCAATACAGGAGGCAACGGGAAGCCTGGTTGAGTCCACTTAAGCAGAATGAGCAGAACAGGGAGGGCTCTGGGAGTCAGGCTGAAGGAATGAAAAAAAAAAACACATCTGGAAAATTTGTTAACTGGGAATAATCATTGCATTCTCTTTACCAAGGGGGCATTCATATAAGTTAATGTGCAGCAATGGATAAACTTCCAAACTAAAATGTTGGTATCAGTTCTTGCTTATGGGGAAGGCTTCTTGCATCTTTCAAATCTCACTATTTAGTTGGAAATTCATTTTATATCTAATTTGCCTTGCTCAATTATAATGGAGGCTGTAAGAGATGGAAGACATGCTGCTAAATGAAAGGAACAACTGGAAATTTGGGGTGTGAACTTTTGATATAGTATTTAATATCTGTGTGGCACTGGGCAAATTATTTTTCTGAGCTTGTATTTTTCCATTTGCAAAGTAGAGGTAATACCTGATTTATAGTGTTAAGATGATTAAATGAGATGCTCCACCATTCAACAAACACTTACTGAACATCTACTATGTGTCAACGTCTGTGCTGGGTTTAGGAAATCAAGTAATCAAAAACTCTTTAAAATGGATGGAAAAGTTACATGTAAACAAATGAGAACCATGTATGCATAGGGGAGAGCAGAGCTGGGAGTGTTATCTTATTGGGGGTCAGGAGAGACTTCTTAGAACAAAGGTGGCTTAGGCTGAAACCTGAAGGGAGTGAGACTTGGCCAGGTGAATGGGGTAAGGATGGGAATTCTTATAGACAGAGGGAACCAGATGCTGGACTCAGAGACCATGCTATTGTTAAGAGTCTAAGAAAATTGAAGTGTGGCTGGAGTGTAGAATAAGAAGAATAGTAGAGAGAAATGACTTTACCAAGGTCTTAAAAATCCTTCTCTACTATTATAACAACATTATTGTGATAACTAGTGTTTATTGAGTGATGGGCACTATACTGTGTGTTTTATGTGTACTGTCTATAATTAGAAATCAGACCCTCACACCACAATAAAGTCAAACCAGCATCTTCCTTTACTGTCTCAAGACATTATTGGACCTGATTGGAGCTTGCCCTGTTCTCCACAGAAAGCTTCATTATGTGAGAGATGAACATTTCATACCTTCTTGGCATGTATTTGACATCATTGATCCTAAATATTTAAACCAGTTTTGAGTTGAGGTCCATCCCACCTCTGCTGGTGATCATAACTTTGCCTCATTCAAAGTTCACAGTAACCCTATGAAGTAGGCACTAAAATTATATTTATTTTACAGATAGGGAAACGGTGGCTAAGATATTATTAACTTTTCCAAAGTCACAGTTAAAAAATCATACATGGATACAACTCAGATCATTCCATCTCAAGAAGCCATGATCTAAGCTGCTCTGCCCTGTTATTTCCCAGGAAAGGCACTTTGGGATTTATCTTAAGGTCAATTGAAAAACATTTTTTTTTTTTTAAGTAGTGCTAAAGATTGAAACCCATAGTTTTAGGTAAGCATTCTACCACTGAGGTACAGCCACAGGCTCCTGAAAAATTTTAAGTAGGAGAATAATATAATTAAATTTTGCAGTTTAGAAAGATCTTTCTGGAATTTGTAGACAACATATGATTTGAATTGGCAAATCAATGTGTAATTTCTCCCCCACCCCAAACAGATAAGGTAATTATGGACAATATTTTACTTAAAATACAAGCCTTGTGTAAAGCAAGAAATCAAAGTTCCCAGGTGCCAGAAATGAAAAGGAACACAAAACTGGAGAGGGGAGCAGGGAACCAGAGTTGAGTACCTTCAAGGGAATCAAAACCTGGTAAATGCCAGAATGATGAGATTTTGATAGCAGCAGACTTAAGACCTGAGTCCTTTGCATGGCAAGAAGCTGGAAATGAAGCACCTACATAAAGCTGGGCATTATCTGTCCATGAAAGAGGAGATGATTGTCCTCTGTTCTAGAGCTCAGAGACACTGCTAAGAAATTTGATAGCTTTATGAGAATATAGGTAGAAATAGTTAATGGAAGGAAATCAAATCCTTAAGCTAACTCAGCATATATGACCTCTGTGCTAGTCAGCTTTCTGTCACTGTGACAAAGTACTTGAGGTAATCAATTTTTAATGAGGAAAGGTTTATTTTGTCTTACAGTTTCAGAGGTTCCAGTCTGTGGTCACTAGGCCTTGTTGTTCTGGATCTGTAACAGCCCTGTATGTTATGGCAGGAGCTTCGTGGTGGAAGATGACCATTCACTCCATGACAGCCAGAGAGCAAAATGAAAAAAACAAGAAGGGCCTAGGGTTCCAATATCCCTCAAGCGCATATCTCAAGTGACCTAAATTCCTTCCATTTGACCCCACTTCCAAAAGATTTCACCAATTCCCAATAGTGCCACAGGCAAGGACAAGCCTTCAACACATAAGCCTTGGGGGGAACAGAGAAGATTCAAACTACAGCAATCTCTTAATAGTAAACCCCAGGAGTGCGGACATCCAGTTCAAGATATATTATAGAATCCTCTGAAACCAATGGAGTCTGTAGAATTATAGCAAAGGAATTTGTAACTGCCCCACAAAATTGTTCCCAGATCCTGTGGGCTTTCCATGGAAAATAACTGTTTGAAGATGAACTCGTGATTTTAAGAAAATTACACATGTGGAAACTAACTGCCTTGAGAGGAAGTGGTAGTGAGCATCCACAAAGATCTACTGTTAATACAACAAACCAAAAAATCTTTTAATTAGGTAAGCCCAAAGAAAGAGAGGAGTAAACTCCATAAGGCAAGAGGAGGACATTCTGAGAACAGTGCCAGTAAACTGAAAAAGAAACAAAGATACATACTAGAAATTAAAAATATGACTAATCCAATTTAGAATTCAATAGATGGGTTAGCAGACTAAGACAGCTGAAGATGGAATTAGTAGAATTCAGTTGATGATCCACAATGCAGCAAGCAGAGATAGAAGTATGAAAAAGAGACAAAAAGGGCAAAATGTGAAGTATTGTCATGTACCTGATAAAAACACAGGAAGTTGTCTTTTATAATCTTAGAGTGAAGTAGGGCTTTATAATTTAAAACCAGAAGATATAAAATAAATCCATCAAAACAAAGTCAAATAAATTACAAGCTTGGAAAGTATACTTGCAATCCACAGCATATGCAAGAGGTTGATTTCTAAAATATATTAGGATGCTAATAGCCCAAGAATAAAATGGGTAAAGTTAATTTAAAGATGTTAACAGAAAATGAAATCAGATGACCCTTAAGCAAATTAAGATGCTGAATTTCTCTACAATAGGTAGTGTTTACTGAACACATCCCATGTGCCTGGATGTGTTTTTCAGCCCCACAACATCTTGTATTTGACTCTCTGGTTATCTCTGTTACACATGAGAAGGCAGCTTAGGAAGCTCTTTATTTACTCTTGCCTATCCAGTAGATGGTATAAGGCAGATCCCAACTCAGGTAGCTTGACTATTGACACCACCACTACTCTATACCATCTTTTAGTATCTGACAGGGAGGGGGAAAAGTTAAAATATAGTAGGATGCATTTTATTTGAATTTCAGGTTAACAAAGATAAAAAGTTTGAGAAAGACTGCTGAGGATCCAGAGAAAGAGGCATTCTTATATCTTGCTAATATCAAAGCAAATTGACTTCCATGAAGAGAAATTTGTCAATCTAAGAGACTCCACAGGTGTGTTTTGTGGGTGGTGATGTGATAGAGTCTATCCTTTGTCAAAAGACCGAGGCTTTGGGGTTAAGGGAAGTTTATAAGTTTGTACATGGGTGATGGTTGACTCAGTCCACAGTTATTATGCTAGGACATAGCCACTAAGTTAGACATATATTTAACTGTATGACTGCTCTGAGGCACCATTCCAACTTCAACTCCCTCATCAAACAGAGTTTGACATTGTCTAGATGCCACCAAGCCAGTGGACAGCTTTGTTTGTATGAGAAGTAGGAGAGTATTGGCTGCCTGGGATTTGCCTTGCCAGCTTGGGAATGCCACTGATGAGATTCTGAGGTCATCTCTTCCTGAGCTTCACATATGAATCATGCTCATGAAATGAAACTATTAGGTATTTGCTTCCAGGCCCAACAGACATGCACTTACCCATTCATCCAACAAGTTTCTGACCTATATAAGAGGTATTTAATACATATTTGTTCAATGAATAAAAGGATGGATGGATCTTGGCCTGTACCACGACCTTTTCTGGGCTGCCAATAATTCTTGGCCTATTGCCCTTAATCCCATATATTACAGAGTGTCAAATAAGTTCCATTTTATCCTCTCCTCTTCACTTCTAGGGAATTTGTCTCTTAAAATCACAGTCCCATTAAAATATATTTTCTAACCATTTTCACTTCTGGAACTTTAAGACCATGATATTATAAAAACGCAGAATGGACCAGACATGATACTCAGAATCTGTTGAAATAATTGGTGTGGATGGCCCTGTGGCCAGACTTCATGAAGGGGCATTGCTCCTGGAGTGGCTGGGTTCTCGTGAGGTACTTTTTCCCTTTTCCAGACACTGGATGGCTCAAAAATTGGCAGACATTTCTTACATAAAGCATGTTGAACTTCCAACAACCATTAGTCTACAATCTTGGAGAGTAGTTTGTGAAATTTCATCTTTAGATAGGTTATATCTAATAGAATTTCCTCAAATATAATTTACTTCTAAAACTTGCATGTGCTACCACCAGATGGAGATACAGAGTCAAAACTGTATTACGTGTATGTCACTTTTGAGGGTTTATGTTAGTTATTGCACAGAAGGTTAACCTGTTAATCCTTTATGTATGTTAGCTCACTACAGTTTATTTACCTATATCATCAATCATTCTATTAACTGTATAAAGGAGACCCTATCACTACATTACAGATGAGAACATGTGACTAAGAAATCTTACATCTGAAAACTTTTAAGTTGAAGATTTCTCAGGAATGTAATTTTTAAGAGATATTTTTCTCCTAAAATATCTTTAAAGGAATTTTTTTACTAAGTTAGACATATATTTAACTGTATGACCCAGCAATCCCAAGAATTTACCCATGAAAGCAGCAAACGTAAGTCCGCATAAAAACCTGAACACAAATATTGATAGGAATTTTATTCATAATAACCTAAACTGAAGATAACCCAAGCGCCCATAAACTTGAAAACATGTAAATAAATTGTAGTATATTCACACAATGTAATATATCTCAACAATAAAAACAAACTACTGATAACTTGCAATAACATAGATTAATTTCAAAAGTATAATGCTAAGCAAAAGAAGTCAGACATAGATTTCCGCAACAGATTCCACTATTTTTATATAATATTTTTGAATAGGAAAAAAATATATATACACAGGAATCATATCAGTGACTGCCAAGTTATGGAGGATATCTTAATCTCAACTACTTCTACAGACTGGGAAGAAATAAATAGACTGTAAAAATATTCAAAGGAATTTTTTAAATGATAGAAAAAATTTCTCAATTTTTTGGGGTGGTTATTACATGATTGTGTACTTTTGTCAAAAATTCAACATGTAAACTTGCAAAGGTTGAGTTTTACTATATAAAATCATATCTCAATAAACATGACATTAAGAAAAGATGACTAATGACTAAACTTGACTGAGTTATCATGACATAGTTCATATATAGAGCTCTCTCTCTCTCTCTCTATATATATATATATAGTACTCTTTTTAAAAATTTTTTTTAGTTGTAAATGAACACAATACCTTTTTTATTTTATTCATTTATTATATGTGGTGCTGAGAATTGAACCCAGTACATCACGCATGCTAGGCAAGCACTCTACCACTGAGCTATGACCCCAGTCCCATATATAGTTCTTATATATTATATCTCTTATCTTATATATTATATCTTATTTATTATATCTCTTATCTTATATATTATATCTCTCATATATCTCTTATTCCTTACCTTTCTTAACAACTTTATGTTCAATTTACTTTGTATGTTCACCCCTAAACGTTTGCCAAACAATCATGGAACAAGGATTATCAAACCTTTAGAAGAATGTGGATAGGATTCCAGAAGTCAATGAATCTTTTGAAATTAAGGGCAAATTTTTGTGTGTATGTGGAAATAGGCATTTATATGGAAAGAAGCTTCATAACTTCACTGAGTTTTCAAAGAAGCCCCCCCCCCCCGCAAAGTTACCAAAAAGTGACATGCCCTGTGCCCATGTGAAGGGGTTCCATGTTATGGGGATCAACTGTGAAACAGGCTAGACCTCAACCTGTTTGAGAATAGGGACTGGGGAAGCCGAGTGTTAGGCAGAATAAGTCCTGAGGAAAAGGTTCTCAGGGCTTGTTTTCCTGGTAGGTGGCTGAAATGATAAAGGTGCTCCAGAAAATTCTTCAGGAAAATGATCATGGCCTGTAATGAGTAATATCTGCACCAGAGGTCTCTTGGAATCCTGGATCAATAGAAGCAGCTGCTTCTACATATAAAAAGGCACCGATCTTGAAAACATAGTTGTTAATGGAATAAGCATGAAAATTATAAATATATAATATATGTCATATACATTATGTATTATGCATATATATATAACATCATTTAGGTAAATTAAAACACTTAACATGAGCTCATCAAAACAAGATGATACTGATTAAACATGCAGTGGCTGCCTGTGCCAGGAGGAAAGAGGAATGGTACTTGGAGGGAGGGGAGATGAATGAGTGCAGAAGTACATAAACTCACAGAGCGCAAGAGACAGGAAAACCCAAGGAACACAAGGTAAGAACTTGCATCCAATGATTAATTATTCCATTTCATAAAAACTTCATCCCAGGAGGGAAAGGACAAGATGTTGTTTGGACCTCTCCTAACCTTCTCTGTCTCTTCCTCTCAGAGATGACCGGGGGTTCCTAATGTTTAGCTGATCTTGTGGTCAGAGCACGACATCTCATAGAATAATAGTCTCCTGAGGAAAGACAAGCTTAAAGGTCACTAGTTTATATCCACTCAGTCTTATTCTCAAGTCATGTAAGGTAGCTTGCCCATCCTTCTAGGTCCATCTGGTAAAGCCTTATTTATTTTTTCAACTTCAAACTTGTCCTATCCTTCTCTTTCTCTCAGTAATTGCTTTCTTTTTCATTGCTCTCAGAACTGACTCCACTACTCATGAGGTAGAATATTGTCTGTCCTGCATTTCATTTGTTGAAATCCTATTTTCTTCTTTTTATTTATAAGCCATAGTTTTTCTGAGACCTCCTCTCTTTCATCCAGTGCTCTAAATGGAATCTCTGGGAAAAACCTTGGGGATAGAGTCCCCAGTTGGCAGATCCTGGCAAAGGAAATCCTAAAAGGTCAAGAGAGAGGAAAGAGCTTTTGATGCAAATGTGAAATAAAGTGAAATTCTAAACAATCAATTCATTGAGGAAAAAGTTTTAAGATAAAGTTAGTGACCAAAAACCTTAAAATAAAATTGAACCTACTATTTTATTCTGTGTAGGTATTTTTGTATTAATATTGTGATCATTTTGTTCTCTTTTCTGTGGGATAACTAACTAACAAAATTAGGTCCTCCAGTTGGATGCAGTGGTGCACACCCATAATCCTAGAAATTTGTGAGGCTGAGGCAGGCGGATCACAAGCTCAAGGCCAGCCTCAGCAACTTAGTGAGACCTAGTCTCAGAATAAAAAATAAAAAGGACTGGAGGTGTAGCTCAGTGGTGTAGTGCCCCTGGATTTAATCCCCAGTACCAAAAAAAAAAAAAAAAAGTTTGGTCTAAGCATCACAAAATGATCAAAATATTAATATATTAACATAAATACCTACACTAAACAAAATAATAGGCTCAATATTATTTTAATATTATTATTTAATATTATTTGTACTCTATCATTGAACCACTTGTCTACAATGAAGGAGATTTTTGTGATGGCAAACTTCAGGAATGAAGTTTGTTCTATAATATATAATGCTGTGTTCTGTAATGTATAACCTAAAATCTGCTTTTATATGCTGTTTAATGATATGCCAAGCACAGTAGCACCTGTCTGTAATTCCAGCTACTTGCAATGCTAAAGCAGGAAGATCACCAGTTTGAGCCCAGCCTTGGCAATTTAGTGAAATTCTGCATCAAAATTAAACATTTAGAAAGGGCTGGGGGGTGGTTCAGTGGTAGAGTGCTTGCCTAACAAGTATGAGGCCCTAGGTTCAATCTCCAGTACCACAGATGATGATGATGATGATGATGATGATGATGATGATGATGATGATGATAATAATAACTCGTGGATAATAATATTCAAATGAGTATCCCTGATTTCTGAAAATATAAATTCTTTCCCAAAATTTATTATGAAAATTTAAAAATATCTAGAAAAGTTGAAATATTTTTAACAAACATCTGTATATCCATCACCTGTATTCTATTAATAACATTTATGATCCTCGTTTGTCACTTATCTATCCATCTATTTCTGTTTACTTACAGACATCACTATGTGCTTCTGTTGTCATTTGCTTGCCTGCTTTTTGGGGGGGGGGGTGTTGGGGATTGAACCCAGGGCCTCCTGCACACTAAGCATCACAAAATGATCACAATATTACTATATTAACATACATACCTACACTAAACAAAATAATAGGTTCAATATTATTTTAATATTATTATTTAATATTATTTGTACTCTATCATTGAGCCATACCCTGAATCTGTTTGCTTTCTTTAAAAAAAATAATGGCAAAAATTTCCCTATACATAAAATGGAATACTCTTATAGATTCATTATCTTAATAATGTGTGAATGATTATTTTTACTTTAATATACAAAATGCCCTTTATTTTCCCCTGTAAAGTGGAAGCAAGCTTATCTGCCAAGACATAGGAAATAGATATGCAGTTTGGGAGCCAAGGAGAGAAGTGACTATTTTGAGTAGCCACTGAAAATACGAAAAAAAGACTGATTCCTGGTGCATAAAAGGATTTACAAGATTATGCCGTAGAGGACTGATGCATTTTTTTAAAAAAATTTTAGTTGTAGATGGACACAATACCTTTATTTAATTAATTATTTTTAAAAATATTGTTTTTAGTTGTAGATGGACACAATACTTTATTTATTTTTATGTGGTGCTCAGGATTGAACCCAGTGCCTCACACGTGCTAGGCAAGTGATCTACCACTAGGCCACAACATCAGCCAGATTGATGCATTTTTGAAGTAGCGCCAGTATGCATGTTAGTGTTATGCTCTCCACCAGTTCAAATGGGTGCAGAAGGGCTAGAGGGTTGGATTAATGCATATGTTACAGGAAAACTATAATCCAAGAGAGTCGAAGATGCTGAAAAGGGAAGGTGAAAGTGACAGCATGCATTTCTCAATTGAAGAAACATGAAACTAAAGATTAGAAGAAAACATTAAGCTTTGAGGACAAGGAGAGGGCAAGTGGACAATGATTGAATATCGTTATCAGAACACAGAAGTAATGGTAGCAAGAAGATGAGAAAACTTGAAGGACCTGAGGCTTTAGTCACCATCACTCATCATTTCAGAGATGGAGAGTTAAGTGAGTGAAAATGAGAACAGGAATGAGGATATAGGTCAGGAATGTAGTGACTGAAAGAAAGAGAAGGTCAAGAAGCTAGGATGCTGGAATGTTTCAACATGAAAGCTTTCATAAAATGATACAGGTTGGAACCATGTTGATGAGTCAAGTACCAAAACTTTGTACATGAGATGGGCATAATGCTGGTGGAGGTATAAGGAGTAGTTTTCTGGAGTCCTAGGAGATTTTCTACCTGATGAAGGATGTGGAGAGACCCTTGCCCCTCCATTTCTGCTTTTGTGTACATTTGTTCCAACAGGGTCATGGTGGTGGTTGTTAGAGATGCTGCAGCAACATTGTCACCATGGAAGAAAACCAAAGAATTGCTGAGAATGCATTCCAAAACTCTGATATGTGGAACCTGCTGAGGAGCCCTTTAGCTGCCTCCCTCAGCCCCTTACAGGTGTGACTCAGGTATCTCAGGCTCATGAATGAGAGTGGAGGTTAGTAAAAGGAGTGTGCATAGAAGGGCTTTTCCAGATGTCTCCATCCTCCAACCTGGGATAGCCTGGTCTGAGAAGAGAGCGCAGCTCCATACAATTGATGATCTTAGAATCTGTTCGCAAAGGGGTAACACTAGACAATTGTAAGTTCCATTGCTTAAAAGGTTTATACTTTTCTCTTTGTTGAAAGCCTGAGGGACGTCATTAAAAGTTAAGAGTTTTAAAAACCAAAGGAATAGAATTTGTTTAGTTTTATCTGGTTTTAATGGGAAAATGGCCTGGTGATTATGTATGTATAATTAAGATTCAGGATTCAGCTCATCCCCTGCACACGGCTAATTACTAAACATAATCCTCTACAGGCAACTTCTTTAAATTATAAGAATATGGGTCACTGAGGGAGTATGGATGATGGAGCAGTTTCAGGCAAGAATGTTTCTTTCTTGGGGTGAATGGTATGGAACTCATATTTCAAGTGGACAACCTCTGTGAGTACAACACTTAGACAAGTGGCAGCAGGCCCTATGATTCCTCTGATACTTTTGTGGGATGGTAATGGGGTCACTACAACATGAATCTCAGGGTGGGTCTTAGGAGGATTGTCCAGTTCCCCAAGGAATGCATCTCTCACTGTAGCAAATAACTTGATTAGTAGTTAGAATGAAATGTGACTTAAAAGGACATTTTTAGATCCCTGATGTTGATGGTCATTTTGGGGAAAATTGACTTCACACTTGCCTCATGATATTGAAACTGCTATGACACAGCTCTTCCATGAAGACCCTTGATTCACCACATTTGTTTCCCATCCTGCAGCACAGTCTTTGTATCATCTCTTCCCCTAATGCATTTTGTCAATAAAAATGTTTTTTTGTTTATATTTTAATAATAATACCTCAAGTTTAAGCACTTAACACATGCCAGGTACTCTGTGAGAGATTTATATACTTCAGATAATTTAATCTGTACTAGGGCTCCATGGTTATTATTATCACTATAAAAATATTAAGTTATTATTGTTATAATTCTCATTTTACTGATAAACTAAGGTTTAGTAGGTCAAGTTACTGAAAGTCTTATTATTAGTATGTGTCAGAATTTGGGCCCCTTGCCCCTGACTCCAGAGTCCATACTTATAATCACTATGCTAAATCAACTTGCTATTATTAGACCAAGGAAATGTTTAATCAGAGTCATCCACTGCCCTTTAAAATGTCCCTAAGCCTAAATACACTGCTATTGCCCTGCAACATACATAAATTGATTAAAATATAGGCACACTGTTTCTAACACAGCCTCTGAGTAGGAGGAAAGGCAGGTACACCTCAGAAAGCTCAGAGCAATCTTTTTGTATCCATAAGGTGTTGTATATAGTTGGGACATAATAAATAAGTATGAAGTACTTAACCCAGTTGATGTAGTGCTTAGGAAAGAACAAAGTTTTATAATAATGACTACTCCCAAATTCTTAAGAGCATGTTTAGTGGTAAGTTGGAGAGACCTTCTAAATTACCTTAAAATTTTATACTTATCCTTCCCAGAATAATAAGCAGTGCAGAAGTATGAAGTCCAGGGTGATACCATGGGTCAAAGATGACACAAAGACCAAGGCCCCTTTGTATCTTTCTGATCCACTGTTTGGCATGAATTTGTTGTCTTCACTGCAAGATGTATGGAGTGAGGGTGTGTAGGTCATTATAGATTCAGTCTTCATTTTCAGATTTCCAGAGTGTTTTTGCCTTGCTAATTATAATTATCTACGCTGCCTTAGAAGATGAAACTATTCAGATGGGCCTCTGGTTCCCAGGAGATTTTTAATCTTTTAATACTCTCATTAAAATAAAACTATTCTTTCATTTATCTTGGAATCTTTTAATATAATTGTACATGACATCATCATTAGAGCAGTTTCATTTGAAACTCATTAAAATCTTTGGTTTATCCTGCTTCATCAGTATTTTTCTCACAGTGACCTCATGGCAGGGTGGGAGGATAACTATAAAAGCAAGAAAGGAAGGTGGGAAAGGAGAGTATAGTTGGTTTTCAAGGTTGTTGAAGTCTTGAACACCTTTCTAAGAAGATCTTATATATGCAGCAGATAAACTGATTTGATTATGACATCCAGAACAGATGCTGGTTAAAAACAAAAACAAAAACAAAAAAACCCCTGAGCTCTGCATTTGGCTGAGAACAATGGGATAAAAGTATCGCAGACTTTTAGACTACAAAATATGGGTCCCTGTTTCAAAGAAAAACTTAAAAATGTGAAGTTGATATTATACCTTCAAAGGAAAAGCCTAGAAAAAGGTCAAGTATGCTCCAATAATAAGATTGTTCTAATTAGAGATAGCCAGGTACATAAATCTCACGTTCTCTGTACAAAAGCTTTTGCCACAGAACATCTGTACTTGCTGTGAGCTATCCAGGGTACTGAAATTCCTCTGCCTTCAATTCTCTTTGATCCAGTACAGCAAAGTCATCTGTTGTTGTGCCTGTCTTATTCATGAGTGAATACACTATTAAATTCTATTTTAAGATAAATTAGATATTCTTATTACAAGAATATCAAAAGAAGAAAATTACACATAAACCCATATTTCCAATCAAGTATGAATAATATCTAGATTCATTTCCCTTCAGTCTTTGTTCTATACATATTTTTAAATTTTTGGAGCATTCTGAACATGAAATATCATTTTTTACATTTATCTTTTACATAGTGGCACAGTATTTCTTGTTATTAAAAACACTTTGAATATATCTTTTGAAGTAGATGCCTAACATTTTTCCATATTCTGCTCTGTAACTGACTGAATCATGCTTAGGTACTTGGATGGTCTTTTTATTTTAGATATTATTTGTAATATGCAATATTTTAACAAAATATTAACATATTTGAAAACACAGCAAGAAGATAGTATACCATGATCTAGTGAGTTTTATCCCAGAGATGCAATATATGCAAATCAATAAATGTAATTGACCACATAAATAGAATCAAGGACAAGAATCACATGATCATCCAGTAGATGCAGAAAAAAATTCAACAAAATCCAGCACCAATTCATGTTAAAAAATATTGAATAAACTAGTTATAGAAGGAACTTACCTTGATGTTGTAAGGATATATACAACAAACCCAAGGTCAACATCATATAGAATGGAGAAAAATTGAAACCATTTTTTCTAAAATCAGGAACAAGACAAAGATGTTCATTCTCACCACTCCTATTCAGCATGGGTTTTGAAACTTTAGGCAGAGCTATTAGGAAGAAGAAGAAAATTAAAGAGATTTAAATAAGAAAAGAAGGCAAATCATTTCTGTTTGATACCTTTTGGTTCTTGTTTAACAATTCTTTCACTACCCCAAGTTGGTAACAATATTATTCTAAATTATCTTTACATTTTTATTGCTTTGTTGTTTACAGTTAAGTCTAAAACTCATGTGAAATTGGCTTTTTAGTATAGTGAGAAGTAGGGATCATTTAAAAACAACTTCTGGATCTATTATTTTTCCAAATGAATTTTAGGATTTTTCTAGTTCTTTGAGAATATCATTGGTATTTTAATGAAGATTACATTAAATCTGTATAATACTTTTGGTAGTATGGCTATTTTGACAATATTAATTCTGCCTATCCATATACATGGGAGGTCTTTCCATCTTCTGAGGTCTTTCCATCTTCTAAAGTCTTCTTCAATTTCTTTCTTCCATGTTCTATAATCTTCATTGTATAGGTCTTTTATTTCCTTGGTTATATTTATTCCCAATTATTTTATTTTATTTTTAAGTTATTGTAAATGGATAATTTTCCTGCTTTCTTTCTCAGCAGATTCATTAGTGGATATAGTGATTGACTTATGTATGTTGATTTCATATCCTGCTACTTTTCTGGATTTGTTTATCAGATCTAGGAGTATTCTTGTGGAGTTTTCTAGATCTTCTAAATATAGAACATGTCATTGGCAAAATACAAATAAGCACATATAACAGAATGAGTAAATTGACTGTGGTATATTTATACAGTGGAATGCTATACTGAAATGAAAATGCAAGAACTGTATTATACACAGTAACATGTAGGAATTATAGAATGCTGAGGAGGAAAAAGCCAAACACAAATACTACATGTTTTATTATTCTATTTATATAAATCTTGAGCACTGACATATTGTGTTTGGGGATGCAGACTTAAGCAGTAAAACTTTAAAGCAGAGCAAGGAAGTAATTATCATAACTATCAAAACATTAGTTACATTTAGGGAAAGGAAGCCAGTAATGATTGGGAAGAAGCAAGTTGGCAGGTGCATCTCCTGATGTGTTGTCAATGTTCTTCAACTAATTATAGCTTACAAAGTTTTTTTCCTTTAAAGTAATTTTAAGCTGTAAATTCATACAGTTAAGGACCTTTTTGCATGTTTTATATATTATATATATGAAGACAGTATATGTAGTTAAGTTGTTTGTGTGTATTTAGGTATATGTTGATATGTTCATGTAAAACCTCTAAAAGAATGACACACAAATTTAATAAAAGTAGTTATGGGGGATTATGAGTGAGGAACAAGGATGAGAAAGAGTCTTTACAATATATGTATATCTTACAAGTATATTTTTATTTTTATTTTGAACTATGTGAGTGTGTTATTAGCTCTACACAACATGCACATTTTCAAGTTTTAATTCCTATAGGTCATTAAATGTATTCCTTTTTTAAAAAATGTGGTAGTTGTTCATGGACAATATGCCTTTATTTTATTTGTTTATTTTTATGTGCTGCTAAGGATTGAACTCAGTGCCTCACACATGCTAGGCAAGTGCTCTGCCTCTGAGCTACAGCCACGGCCCCAAATGTGTTGTTTTTTTTTTAATCCATAATTTTTTATTTTGGGAATGACTCTTAAAATACTTTCTTCTATATAATTTCATTGATTTTTTGGAACCAGACACATAATAAAAATTCAGTAATGCCTGTATTCAATAGAGTAGTTTGATGTTATTGATTCTTGGTTCAGAGTTTTAATGCTGCTGACTGCTCTTATTCATGATGATAGTCTTAATTGCTGTTAGTAAGTTTACTCAGTGTTGCTTTGTTCCATTTAAGCATCTTGTGCATGGCTTCTTTTGTGTAATCTATTCACCTGTTCTCATTTTTTTTCTTTTTTCCTTACCAGTTGTTTAACTTGACCAGATAGATTTTAAAGATTATTTCCCAATGTTCACAAATCATATTGGGAATAATAATGGAAGCAAGAACACAAAGTAATAGTTGATATACTTTGTTGAATACTCAATGTGATGATTTGAATGTGGGTTGTCTCCCAAGAATTCACACTTTGTAAGTTTGGTCCCAGTGATGTTAAGATGTAGTGGGACCTTTAAGAAATGGGGTTTAGGACTGCTCCAGACCACCCAGCAGAGGAGAGCGACCACCCCCAACCACTGCATGGAGGAGAGCAACCTGCACTGTGGCCCCCCATCTACCAACGTGTGTCTCCCCTCTCCTGCCTCCATCTTGAGACACTGCAGCCACAGCCATAGCCCCCCCCCATGTAGTAACCTCCAACTTGGGACAACAGACAGGGCCTGGAGGCAGCAGCCCACCACAGCACCACATGCCACAGCACTGCATCTCTGAACAGACTGCCAAATGCCACTCAGCTCCATTTCTGAGAGCAGTCACCTTCATCTTGGGACACCTCCACAGCCATCTTGGGTTACCTCCACTGCTTCCACCACCATTTTTAGTTGGGGCCACTTCCATCATAGGACACCAGCCAGGGCCTGGATGCCCAATATCAAGGTACATACAGGTTTGATACTGCTGCCACCGCCAACTAGGGACATGGCCACTTCCTTCTGGGGACAACTCCAGGACCTGGAAGACCATCAATAAGGTCCCTGCAGGCTTGGTTACTCCAGAGGTATCCCTGATAACCAACATCTTTTGATTCCCTTTTCACTCTTCTATGATCTGATATGTCTATATTCTCACCACATACCTCATAAACACCACATCCTACAACCCCAGGTTCTCTCTTTGTTCACCATTAGAAACTGTAGACCCTTTCCAAAACTACTGTTTATATTATAGATAATAATAAAACACATAATTTATGTTTATTATAACAAAACTGTAATAATCTAAATAGGAGCTATTTGGTTTAAGGGTGCATAGTGTTTGCATTGGGTGTTGTTAATGTTGATTTCCCCATTAAAGGAGAGATATTGGAAAACCGAAGGGACACTATAAAATTATAGGGTAGAAAATATATCTCATTTAGATAGGAAGACATGTGAACAACATGAAAAAAACAAGGGAAGAAAATGCCCTGAACAAACCAAGATGCTACAATAATAGAATCCATTGACAGCACAGTAGAAGAAATGTCAGAGAAGGAGTTCAGAATATACATAATTAAAATGATCTGCAAAATAAAGAAAGATGAGAGAGCAACTACAGGTAGCAAAAGGTTACTTTAAGAAAGACATAGAGATTCTAAAAAAAAAACAAACCCCAAATCCTTGAATTGAAGAAAACAATAAACCAAATAAAAAATTCAATAGAAAGCATTACCAAAAGACTTGATCACTTGGAAGACAGAACCTCAGGCAATAAAGACAAAATATATAATCTTGAAAATAAAGTTGACCACACAGAGAAGATGGTAAGAAATCATGAACAAATACACATTTAGGATGTCAAATACCCTTTGGTTATATTCTAAAGACT
>PVHX01004369.1:60753-127244 GCA_004024805.1 Geosciurus inauris
CTGGGCAAGGTCTTCAGCATTTCTTTAGTGGCTATAATGTCTTTAACAACTGCAACTTCCTTAGCCCTAGTTTTACTCCTCCCTTTTAAGTTCATGTTTTTCAAATCTTTCTGCTCTGCTTTCTGTTTCTGATTATCATAATAAATTTAGGTAAAAGCTGCCAGCAATATCCATACCACAACCTGAATGCTAGGCTGCCTAGAAATTGCTTCCACCAGATAAATAACTTCATTGCTTTTAAAATAAGCTTCACAGAAAGTCTCAGGACATGGAAAAAATACAGACAACTTCTCGGCCAGAACATAAAATGAATAGCCTCTAGTCCAATTCCTGACAGCATCTTCCTTTTCCTCTAAACCCGTTTGAGTCCTCTTTTCACTGTCCATGATTCTATTGGTATTCTGGTCTTTTGAGCTTCCAAAAGAATCAGCCATTAAACTCCATTTACAACAACCTAAAGCATTTCCAACTTGCACAGTTACACATCTCAAAATTCCTCCCACCAATTCAAAAAAGCTCAAAAAGCTTCTGAACCACATGGTCAGGTTAGTCACAGAAATGACCCCACTTCATGGTACCAATTTCTGTATTAGTCAGCTTTTTCACTGTTGTGACTAAAAGATCTCACCAAAACAATTTTAAAGGAGGAAAGGTTTATTTGAAGGCTTGTAAGGAGAAACTGCCATGGGCATGCTGGGACATGCTGGGACTCACTAAGTTGCAGGCCATAAGGAACAGCAGCCATCAGCATGCTTAGTCATGTCTGCTTGCAATTGATAAGGAGCTGTAAGGGGCACTAGCCATAGGCATGCTTAGCAATGACTGGTTAAAATTGATAGGGAGCACAGCTCCTTGGGCATGCACAAAGAACATGCCCAGTTTCAATTACATCATCTCACTAGGCATAACCAATGGACACTGACTCTCACTGGGTATAACAAATCACCAACTTATATCACCAACTTGAAACTGTATTTAACTTGCCTGTCCTTTCACATTGAAGAGCTTCACTCCAAAGACATCAGTGAGACTGGTAACCTTGCTGACCATCCCTGGATCAACTCTACCATGCCCTGACATCCAACCATTGGCTGGAGAGAACCACCAGATGAAGACAACATCTGCTTTTCAGCTAAAAGAAGTTGTGTGGCATAGGAGATATTTTGGGGCTCGTGGTTACCCTAGGATTGTGTGATTTGCTTGCAGGGCTTAATTGCCCTAGGATAGTGTGACTTACTTATAGTGTTTAATTAGTGTGCATTGAATGCTAGTTGGGGTGCTCCAGCATGCCCAACACTTTTTTGCATTAATTTTTTATATTTGATGATTGATGTGATTGAATATACACTTGTATTTAAAAACAATCCACCTCTGAGTAATTATTAATAGCGCTGCTCATGACAGGGCTCATGGTTTCAGAGGTCTCAATCCATAGTCGGCAAGCTCCATTTCTCAGGGATCAAGGTGAGGCAGAACATCATGGCAGAAGAGTGTGGCAAATGAAAGCAGCTCACATGGTGATCAGAAGCAGAGAGAGACTCTAATTTCCAGATACAAAATAGATACCCCATAGCCACGCCTCAATGAACCACTTCCTCCAGCCACTCCCCACCTGCCTCCAGCTACCACTCAATTAATCCCACTAGGGATTAATTCACTGATTAGGTTAAGGCTATAATCCAATTATTTCTCCTCCAAACCTTCTTGTTTTGTCTTACATGTGAGCTTTTGGGGGACACTACATAAAGGGGAAGCTATTCACTGCTGACCTATGATACTGTATATGAATTAGTTGAGTCAGCTTTCCTCCACCTATTTCTCATTCTCCAACACAGTAGCCCTGACATGCTATCATGTTGATGTCAAATATACAAGAATAAAAAAATTTCTGGGCTTGGTGGTGAACACCTATAATCTCAGTGATTTGGGAGGATGAGGCAGGAGGATTTCAAGTTCTATGCTAGCCTTAGCAACTTAGCAAGACCTGTCTCAAAATGGCAAATAGAAAGGGCTAGAAATGTAGCATAGTGGTAAAGTGTGCCTGGATTTAAAAAAATCCAATTGCTTAAGTACTTTTCAAGTTTCTGTTTGTATTATGTCTGCTAATAACTCATCAGCCAAAGCGAGTCACATGACCAGGCCCAGATCCAATGATTAGAAAAGAATATTCAGGACATAAATACATCATTGGATTGGGGTAAGGCTTTTGTTCATGTAGGAAAAGAGGAGGTGACTCAAGTTATCTCCACATTTATTATTCCTGAGGAGTTAGAAATAGGCACCCCTAACCTCTCTAGAGTCATTCTATTCCTTGGAGTCACCAATTTTAAAATGCTGAGATGAAATATCCACAAAGAAAGATGATTACCATATGATATGGTGGTAAAATTAAGATGTGTTTGATTTTGCTTATCAGAATATCCAACTCAAATGTTTAATAACACATCAAAGAAAGAGCAGTATGCTAGAATAAATTATATAAACTATCTTCCACTTAAAAACACCTAGAGCCAGGCACAGTGGTACACACCTGTAATCCCAGTGGCTTGGGAGGCTGAGGCAGGAGGACTATGAGTTCAAAACCAGCCTCAGCAACTTAGTGAGGCCCTGAATAACTTAGTGAGATCCTCTCTCAAAAATGAAAAAAAAAAAAAAAGGGCTGGGAGGTGGCTCAGTAGTTAAGTTCCCCTGTGTACAATCCCTGGTTCTCTCTCTCTCTCTCTCTCTCTTTCTCACACACACACAGGCCCCCAAAACAAAACAACACAACCCCACAGCAAACAACAACAAAACAAAACAAAAACTCTGAGAAATGCCTAAATTAGGCATTAGATTAGGGAAAAAAAAAAAAAAACACATTTTTATGATTCCTGGCTTCCCTCAAAAAGAAAAACAAGGGAAACACAGAGATGAAGAAAAACTAGTGATCAGCTTCTGAAGTTATGGCTTCCCTTGGGGCATTTGCCAATCTCATTAAACAGACTTGTTATTAATGCCTACATGAGGCCAAAAAATAAGGTGTTGGGTCCAAACGTAGTATAGATTTTAAATATAGAATGGATTAGAAAATGTATGTTCTGTCAGAGACAGAAAAGACTGAATGCAAAAGTAGAGAAATACAAAAATTCTTAACCACAGATGCCCATCTGTGTAGCAGGTAGACTGATGACTGCCCCTCCCAAATATATCCATGTCCTAATCTCTAAAACCTGAAAAATATGGTACCTTATGAAGCAAAATGGACCTAAAGATGTGATTAAGTATCTTGAGATGGGATGATTATCTTTAATTATCAAGGCTGCCCCCAAATATTTACAAAGGTTCTCATCAGAAATAATCAGGAGAGACTGTAAGGTCACAAAAATATTTGAAGAATTGTTTCTGGCTTTGTAGATGCAGGAAGTGATCATGGGCCAAGAAAGTGGAAAAGGAAAAGGAATGAATTCTTCCCCAGAACCTCCAGAAAGAATGCGGACTTAATAACTTTGGTTTTATTACAATGAAATACATTTCAGAATCCTGACCTCTAAAAATAATAAGATAATAAATATGTGTGTTTTAAGTCACTGAATTTCTTACTGCAACAACAGGAAACTAAACCACATGAGATTGGGGCACAAATTTACATGCAGAGTCTAGGGAAATCCAGAAAACAATTAACATAAAGTTTGTCTACATCCAAAGCAACTAAGAAGACCTGAAGAACAGCAAAAGTATACTTCCTAAGCTTAGGCTACAAAAGAATTTCACACAGAAAGTCCTATATGTAATGAATTATGATATAAAAACTTAAATGGCCATAAAGAAACAAGATATGAGTAAGTATAAAAGAAAAAATAGATGAACCATATTGGTCTCCAATGTCTCTATGAATGAAAATTTTGAGTATATACCATCACATAAGAATGTATAAGATACTTAAGGAAATATTGTAAGCAAAAATAACCAACATGATTTGGGAACCATTATGAAAATAAATAACTGAGATGGAAGTAGACCTCAAATGGATTAGCAAACTTGCCTTTTTTTCTGCAGTGGAATCAATCAATCAAGCACTGGAAGGGCTTATTTTATGAGTACAAAAATGGTCCCTGGTTACAGAGGGGCTCTGAGTTTTATAGTTTACAATGCTGGTGAATTAATCATTGGAGACTGAGGCAGAATGTGTGGGTTTGGGCAGTCAGGAAAAAATTGTAAAAAGTTCAGAACTCATTGTCACTGGGAAAGTTCAGAACTGGGTGCTCACTTCTTATCTTCTTCCTCTGGGATTTATTGCAGAGTTTCACTATTTGCTTTTCTCCTTCAAGGACTCACTGGCAATGGGAAAGGGTAAAAGTCCAGGGCTTGGTGTTTCAATATCTGCTTCTTCCCTTTAGGATCCATTGTAGTTGGAAAGGGATGAATGTTTGCTTGTGGTGAAGATTCTGGGGATGAACCTGGGAAGGGATGAAAGCTTACCTTTACCTTCAGGGCTCATTGTTACTGGGACAGTACTTACTAGGAGAGGTTTAATGTTTGGCTAATTTCCCTTCCTCCTCCTGAGCCACACTATCTTTCTATTTTTCCTGGGAGCTGTCTTGTAGAAATATTATTTTCTGTAACCCTTCAAATATAATAAGAAAAAAAGTAAAAGTAAAAAAAAAAAAAAAAAGACACCAAAGATAAACAGCTCCATGTTTGTAATTTGGGACACCTTCTGTGGGATATGGGCTCCCAGTGGGTGGGGCAGCCCTGCCCTTACGGTTTTCCTGGTTGCTGTCCACAGAGCTTCTCTCTTGGGACAGCTTAGCAGCTTTCCTCACCAGATGTTCCATGTTCTTGGTGTAGGAGCACTCCCCAAACCTTCAACCTCTCCCTTCCCTCTTTTCCCATTCTATGGTGATGAAATGCCTGCCTGGCAGAGCGGGCCTCATTGATTGTAACCTCAGGGCTGTGATTGGTCCGAGGGCCCTATATAAGCCTCTGTACTTCCTGGATTAAATGGGTTCTGCATCTCGCTCCGGCATAGCAGTCTTACCTACCCCCAGAGTCTGGGTGCAGTGACTCCGCAGACTGTCACCCCTAACCTTGTCCCGTGAGACCCCATATTGTCTTCCCTGAAGACCATTTTTCATCTCCTGGGACCCCAAAGCCTCATCCTGTAAGACTCCACTTCATCTTCCCCGAAGACCCCGTTTCGTCTCTCAGGACCCCAACTCGTCGAGGAGACCCACAAGGCATGACTTCAAACAATACTTGGCATCTCTGTTCTCTTGGGATATCCATCATAGTTTTGACTTCATTCTCACAGCCTCAGGAATTGCCGTATCAAGGGCCACTTGCAGGAACTCTGACCCTGCCAAACACTTCCTGACTTCCCAGGTTTTCCTTTGAAATCTTGATGAACACTTCATAGCTGTATGCTGCACATTTGCAAGACCAGCATCATGTGGATGGCAGCAAGGTCTGCTGCTGGTATAAGCACTCCTGAGGCCCATCTGGACCACAAAGAGTCTTCTGAATTGCCTTGCTGGATAAATAGGGTGAAATGATCCCTAGGTGGTCCTGAACAAGAAGCACTTCCCCCTCTATGAGAGCTCTCTACTCAAAAGGCTGTGTCCTGGAAAACCTTTGAAACAAATTTGCATTTCTACATCTCTGAGCCTGTGATGACTGATCTTACTGATTTCTGAGGTTCCTTCTAGGCATCATTGGCTCCCATAGTTAACAGTGCTAATTTCTTTAGCAATGGCACCCTCTTTGGCTATTCCTTTAAGCATGCTCCTTTTCTGTCCAAAAAATAACTTTTCCAAATTTTTATGCTCTGCTCTTCTTACTCAGAATTCTCATGTAAGATTTGTCTGAAAGCACCCAGTAATACCCATTCTGCTGCATGAATGCTTTGTCATTTTGAAATTTCCTCCCCCAGTTACATATAAACTCAGCCTCCTACAAAATTTCAATGCATAAACAACATGAATTCAAATTAATTTACCAGCCTTTATTCCAATTTCCCATAGAGACTTCATTTCCATTTGAAACCTCATTAGCCTCGCCTTTACTTTCTGCATTTATATCAGCATTTTCGTCTTCTGAGTTCTCACCAACATTGCCCATTAAGCTCTGCTTAACAGAGCTTTCTGTAGCCTGCTCTTTCAAACTTCTTCTGCAAGCCAATTCCAAAGAATTATGAACTATATTATCCAATAAACTTATGTTAGACATAGGAACTTTGACTTGGTGATGATAGAAAATAAAAATGAGTCAGGTAAGAGAACATAGAAGAAAGGATTTTATTAGGGTTTATATTTGAGAAGAATGGACAGCATGAACAGGAGAGTGTCAGGAGATATTGGTCAAAGGATAAAATCTTTAGTTAGACAGAAATAATAAGATTAGGAAGATTATTGCACAACATGACGACTATAGTTAATGATATACTTCATGCCTGAAAGTTTCTAAGAGTAGATTTTTAAGTGTTCTCACCATAAAAAATAAGTATTTAAAGTAATTCATATGTTAATTATTTTGATGTATTAGTCCACTTTTTTTATTGCTAGTAACACAACATCACCTACTGGATAAGTTATAAAGAAAAAAAGTTTACTTTGATTCATGTTTCTGTTTCATGGTTTAGGGGTTGCATCTGCTGATGGTATTCTTGCTGGCAGAGTCACAAAGTGGTGCAGAACATCACACAGCAAGAGACAGAGAACATGCCTGATTACTCTCTCTTCTTATAAAGCCACCAGTATCCAAACATTGGGACTTTCCTTAGGGATGTTATCTAATTTTAATCACTTCTCAAAGGCCATACCACTGAACACCATGGTCACATTGTCTCCACCTTTTAATAATTAACTTCAAAATGGAGATAAAAAACCAACATGAGTTTCAGAGGGGACAAACATATTCAAACCAGAGCACTTGACTTAATAATTCTACACTATACATATATATCAATGTATCATACTTTTCACCATAACTACATACAATTTTATTTTTTTAAAAAAAGGACCTTTGACACCAGAAAACAATGGGCATGTAATTTGTGATAACAAAACAAAGGGAGAAATGTAGCAATGTAGGAAAAAAGTTTTGTATGCTATTGCAATCAGTTTCATATCAATTTGAATTACATTGCTATAAATTAGATAGTAATTAGAATCAATAGGAAAACCACCAAAAAATTACTTAAAAATTTATAGTAAAAAAATAGATGGGAACAAAATATGGTACATTAGGAAATCTTTACTTAACAAAAATAAAAGCCATAATTAAAAAATGGAGGAACAAAAAGTGTATAAGACATGTAGAAAACAAATAGAAAAATGGTAAAATTAATATCATATCATCAGTAATTATGTAAAAGTCAATAGATTAAACTCTAATTAAAAGGCAGTTGTTGGAAGAATACATAAAAAGGCTTCAACTATATGCTATATATAAGATATTCACAGTAGATCCAAAGACACAAGCAGGTTAAAAATGAAAGAATGGGTAAATATATCCCATGGATGCAGTAAAAAAAAAAGTGTTAAAGTGGCTATATTTACAGTAGTCAAAATGGATTGTAATACACATATTATTTTCAACAGACAAAGATGGGCATTGTATATTGACAAGAGTCAATATATCAAAATATAGCAATTATCAACATATATGCAGCTAATAACATATCTAATACACTGATAGAATTGGAGAAAAAAACAGACACAACAATACTCATTGTTAACTGCAATACTTCACTTTCAGTATTGAGTAGAATTTATAGATGAAAGATAATCAATAAAATGAAGCCTTGAGAAATACCATAAACAAATTGGACCTGACAGACAAAATGGAACATTGATTTAAAGGCAGCAGAATATACAATCTATTCAAGTGTTCATTGAAAGTTCTCTGGGATAGACCATATCCAATGCTACAAAAACCTCAATAAACTTAAAAACATCAAAATTGTGCAAAATATTTTTTCTAATACAAGAGAAGAAAGTTAGAAATCAGTAGCAAGAAAAACTGGGAAACTAAAAAAAATGTAATTAAGCAGCATACTCTTAAATAATGAGTTAAAGAAGAAATCACAAGAGAAATTAGAAACTGATTTGAAGTAAATGAAAACAAACACAACATACTATTTCTTATGGGATGCAGCAAAAGCAGACCTCAGAGGAAAATTTATAGCTGTAAATGCCTACATTAAAAATGCAAAGAGCCAGGTGTGGTGGTGCACACCTGTAATCCCAGTGGCTCAGGAAGCTGAGACAGGAGGATCATAAGTTCAAAGCCAGTCTCAGCAAAAGCAAGGTGCTGAGCAACTCAGTGAGACCCTGTCTCTAAATAAAATACAAAATTGGACTGGGAATGTGGCTCAGTGGTTGAGTACCTCTGTGTCCAATCCTCAGGGGAAAAAGAGAAAAAAAAAGGAAAGATCTGCCAGGCAGTGGCATTTCTTGCCACTCCCGGAAATATGGGAGATTGAGGCAGAAATACTGCAAACTTAATGGCAGCCTTAACAACTTAGTGAGACTCTGTCTTTAAATAAAAAGGACCAGGGATGTAACTAGGTGATAAAGTGCCCTTGAGATTCTAGAAAAATGTCAGAATAGAGAAGGTTGCTTTCCTGTTTTCTCTATGGTGTAAAACCAAGAAAGCAGACAGAAAGATTCTTAGCAACGTGAGAAGGGGAGACTTTACTGGAAAATCATTCTGGACATTCAAAGCAGATTGAGGACTCAGGAGGTTGGATATGACAAAATAAAAAAGAAATCTATAGCACCACTGCCACTGGTGGTGGCCTCTGCTGGTATGATCCGACAACATGAAGACAGTATAGGAATAAATCAATTAAAGGAACCTGCAGTTTTAGGAGGCCTGAAGCATGTCTGGGTATGGAGATATCAGAAATCAAAGACACTGCCTGCTGAACCTAAAAGATATGCTACACAGTGTCTGTGTATAGTTTCTCTCCCAGCTGGTTGGAAGGACAGAGGCAGGAAAAATTTTGCAGCTGCAGCACAAGGGCTCACAGCTGGGGCAACTTATTCCTGACAACTGAGCTTGGCCTAAAATACAGGTCTGGCAAACCCATACCACATTACAGAGCATGCTTAAGTTACCATGAGAAAATAAAACACGGAGAGGGGTTTATACAGGGGAATACAAATCAAGGAAACCCATCTAGCTCCCTATTTCCCCCTCCGCACAGGCTGCATGAAGGATTTTCTGGGAGAGATGGGCTTTGCTGGGAATTCAAAAGAGTTGGGGAGGGACTGGTTGAGTTTGGAGACTGAAATGAAGAGACCAGAAACACAGGGTCCAAAAATAACTGAGGAAAATAAGGACTGGCTTTTACACTGCACAAGTAAAACCCAGGGTATCTTCCTCTGTAGTCTCCAACTGATGGACCTGGGAGGTGCACTGATTTAAAATCTTCAGATTAATCACCATTCAACAAAGAACCTGGAGCCTACCTAAGACTAAAACCCACCTCCAGGAGTCCAGACTTTGGGATTTCCCTTCATATTCCAGCAACCCCAACTAACATAGCTGACAAGGAAAGCCAAGAATCTTTTGAACTCCAACAGAAAAAATTATTGAACTTTTCATGGATAATTTTTTCTTTTCTCTGTTCACTCGTGACATCAATGGTTCACAGACACTTATACATACTCATATCTGTTTATTTTTCTCATTTCTAGGATTTTGGAAGGCAGTTATTTTACATAAATCAGTATTTTGAAGATTAGAATATTTAATTAGTATATATTGGTTTTGTTATCAATATTCTTTTTATTATTTTTTTAAATTTTTACTTCATACATTCATCTATAACTTATCTGTTTCACTTGATTCTCTTTCTCTCTTTTCCTGTGCTAATAGCCAATCTATATTCATCTCTCTTTCACTCTTCCTTTAATTTTTTATGTCTATTTTATCTCCTCTTCCCTCATAATCATCACATCCTACATCACTTCTGTTCTTTTCCTGTTCACCACTTGAAATTATAAACACTTTTGTAAACTTACTCTTTTAACCATGGGCAATAACTGATTATATCATTTCAGTTTATTGTGACAATTAACTTTGTAGATATCATAGTAGAAATTATTTGGTTTAATGCTATAAATTGTTTACATTCATTGTTGTTATTATCTATCTCCCCCTCAACTGTGAGGTATTGGAAACCTTCAGGGACACAGGGTAGAAACTCTACTGCCTCAAAATCATACTGTTAGATGGGTAGACACACAAACAACATGAAAAGGCAAGGGAAAAATTGCCCCAAACAAATCAAAACACTTCAATAACAGAATTTATTGACACCACAGTGGAAGAAATGTCATAGAAGAAGTTTTCAATGTTTATATTTAAATTGATCCATAAGGTAAATGATGATATAAGGAGTGATATCAGGGAGAAAATGCAGGAAGCAAAAGATCACTTCAATAGAGAGATAAATATTCTGAAAAAAATCAAGGAGAAATTCTTGAAATGAAGGAATCAATAAACCAAGTTAAAAATTCATTGGAAAACATCACCAGCAGATTAGACCATGTGGAAGACAGAGTTTCAGGCAATGAATACAAGAATATGTCTTCTTGAAAATAAAATTGATCATGGAGAAAAAATGTTAAGAGACTATGAACAGAACTTTCAAGAAATATGAGATAACATGAAAAGACTAAATAAGATTTATTAGAATAGATGAAGGTTTGATAATACAAATGAAAGGAATGCACAGTCTTTTCAATGAGATGATATCAGAAAATTTCCCAAAGCTTAAGAATGAAATGAAAAAATCAAATACAGAGGCGTACAGAACTCCAAGTATACAAAATGACCACAGACCCACACCAAGGCACATTATAATGAAAATGCCTAACAGAAGGATATAATTTTACAGGGTGCCAGAGAAAATCTCAGGTCACATTTAGAGGAAAACCAATCTATATCTCAGTTGATTGCTCAACACAGATGCTCAAAGCTAGGAGTTCTTAGAAAAATATATACCAAGCTCTGAGAGAATATGGATGCCAATAACAAATACCATGCTCATCAAAATTAAGCTTCAGAATTGATGATAAAATAAAAATCTTCCATGATAAACAAAAGAAAAAAGAATTCACAACTAGAAAGCATGCACTAAAAAACATACTCAATAAGATACTTTATGAAGAAGAAATACAAAATAAAAGTGAAAACCAATAAAGAGAAAAACTGTAC
Organism: Geosciurus inauris; assembly: GCA_004024805.1. Taxonomy (NCBI): domain Eukaryota; kingdom Metazoa; phylum Chordata; class Mammalia; order Rodentia; family Sciuridae; genus Geosciurus; species Geosciurus inauris. Next base: position 71,959 of record PVHX01004369.1, read on the forward strand.
TACAGGAATAGTAAATTGAAGGAGAAACTAATTCAAATTAAAAATGAGAAATAAATCAAAATGACAGGAAATAAAATCTTTCTCAATAATAACATTGATTGTAAATTATATAAACTCATCAAAAACCATGGAAAGACAGATTAGATAAAAAAAAGAGACCCAACAAAATACTGTCTCTAAGAGATTCATCTCATAGGCAAAGACATCAACAGACTACAGGCAAAAGGATGGGAAAAAATAATTCATTCACATGAAGCTTGTAAACAAGCAGGGGTTTCTATTCTTATATCAGATAAAATGGACTTCAAGATGAAGTTAATCAGCAGGGACAAAGAAGGACATTTTATACTGCTTAAGGGAATTTTACATCAACAAAGTATAGCAATCATAAATATGCCCCAATGATGGACTCTCTACCTACATCAAACAAACCCTTCACAATTTCAAGAATCAAATACACCATAACAAAATAATACTGGATGACTTTAACATGGCTCTCTCATCACTAGATAGATTCTCCAAACAAAAACAAAATAAAGAAGCTATAAAATTAGAAATATAATTAATAGTTCAGATGTAACAGACATATAGAGCATATTTCATCCAACAATGATGGAATACACTTTCATCCCAGCAGCAAATGTATTCATCTCTAAAACAGAAAATATCTTATGTCAAAAATCAACTCTTAGCAAATACAAAAAAAGAGATAATAATTTGCATTATATCAGATCATAATGAAATAAAATTGGAAATCAACAATAAAATAAAAAAATAGAAGCAACTCTAACACCTGGAGACTAAATAATCTACTATTTAATGACAAATGGATAGCTTAAGAAAACAAGGATACAATAAAAAATTAGAGGTAAATGAGAATAGTGACACAACATATCAAAATCTCTGATACAGTATGAAGGCAGTTCTAAGAGAAGAGTTCATTGAATGAGCTCATTCATTAAAAGAATAGAAAGTCAACAAATACTCCAGTAAAATATAAAACCTCAAAGACACCAACAAATTTCTAGAGGCATATAACCTACTCAAACTGAACCAGGAAATACACAACTTAAACAGATCAAATTCAAGCAAGGAGGGCCTGGGTTGTGGCTCAGTGGTAGAGTGCTTGCCTGGCATGTGTGAGGCACCTGGGTTCAATTCTCAGCACCACATATAAATAAATAAAATAAAATAAGATAAAATAAAGGTCCATCAACAACTTGTATACATATGTATATATGTTTATATATACATATGTATAAAAATATATATACAAATAACATATATACATATATATATTTAAAAACATTTAAGCAAGGAAAAAAAGACACCATTAAAAGCCTACCAACCAAGAAAAGCCCAGGACCAGACAGATTCTCAGCCAAATTCTACAAGACCTACAAAGAAGAATTAATACCAATACTGCTTAAATTTTACCATGAAATAGAAAATGAAGGAACCTTTCCAAACTCATTCTATAAGGCTAGCATTACCCTGATACCCAAACCAGACAGAGACACATCAAGGAAAGAAATCTTCAGACCAATATCCCTGATAAACATTGATGCAAAAATTCTCAATAAAATACTGCCAAATCACAGATAAAAACATATTAAAAAGATAGTGTATCACAATCAAGTGGGGTTCATCTCAGGGATGAAAGGTGGGGTCAACATACAGAAATAAATAAACATAATTAATCATATCAATGACTTAAAGACAAGAATTGTATGATCATCTCAATAGATGCAGAAAAAGCATTTGACAAAATACAGCACCTCTTCTTGTTCAAAACACCAGAAAAACTAGTGATAGTAGGATCAGACCTCAACACTGTAAATGCTGCCTAGGCAAAGCCCAAGGCCAACATTATTCTAAATGGACAAAAATTGAAATCATTCCCTCTAAACCTGGAACAAGACAAGAATATCCTCTTTCACCACTTCTGTTCAACATAGTCCTTGAAACTCTAGCCAGAGCAATTAGACAGATGAAAGAAACTAAAGGGATACAAATAGAAAAGAAGTCAAACTATCAATATTTGCTGATGACATTATTCTATATTTAGAAGATACAAAAAATCCCACCAGAAAACTTCTAGAACTAATAAACGAATTCAGCAAAGTAGCAGGTTATAAAATCAACACCACTAAATGAAATGCATTTCTACACATCAGAGAAATTAGAAAAACTATCTCATTCATAATATATATATATAAAATACCTGGAAATTGTTATGGTTTGAGTGTGAGGTGTCCCTCAAAAGCTCATGTGTGGGACAATGCAAGATGGTTCAGAGGAAAAGTGATTGGGTTGTTAGAGTCTTAAACCAATCAGTGAATTAATCTCCTGATAGGTATTAACTGAGTGGTAACTGAAGTAATGGGGTGTGGCTAGAGGAGGTGGGGATTGGGGCATGGCTTTGGGTATATATTTGTATCTTGACAGTGGAGTTTCTCTCTTGGCTTCCTGATCACCATGATGTGAGCTGCTCCCTTCTGCCACCCTCTCCAGCCATGATGTCCTGCCTCACTGGAGCCCAGTAGAATGGAGCTGTCTGTTGACCTCTCAAACTGTGAGCTCTTAAATAAACTTTTCCTTCTCTAGAATTGTACTGGTTGGGTCTTTTATTCACAGCAGAAAAAACGCTGACTAAAACAGAAATCAATCTAATAAAAGAGGTGAAAGACATCTACAATGAAAACTACAGAACAAAAAAAGAGAGAAATTAAAGAAGATCTAAGAAGATGGAAAGATCTCCTATGTTCTTGCCTGACCAGAATTAATATTTCAAAATGACCATACTTCCAAAATCAGTATATGGATTTAATGCAATTTCAATTAAAATCACATTGACATTCCTCATAGAAGTATAAAAGGCAATCATAAAATTCATTTGGAAAAATAAGAGACCCAGAATAGCCAAAGCAATCCTTAGCAAGTGAAGCAGAAGGTATCACAATACTAGACCTTAAACTATATTACAGAGCAATAGTAACAGAAACAGCATGGTACTGGCACCAAAATAGACATGTAGACCAATGATACAGAAGACACAATGGAATAGAAGACACAGAGACTAACCCACATAAATACAGTTATCTTATACTAGACAAAGGTGCCAAAATATATATGGGAGAAAAGATAGCCTCTTCAACAAATGGTGCTGGGAAAACTGGATATCCATATGTAGCAAAATGAAATTAAACCTCCATCTCTCATCCTGCACAAAACTCAACTTAAAGTGGATTATGGACCTATGAATTAGACCAAAGACCCTGTGCCTAACATAAGTAAAAGTAGGCCCAAATCTGCATCATATTGATTTAGGACTTGACTTCCCTAACATACCTCCTAAAGTGCAAGAATAAAATCAAACATTACCATATGAGTGGATTTAAACTAAAATGCTTCTGAGCAAAGAAAAACAATCAATGTGAAGAGAGAGCCTACAGAATGGCAGAAAATCTTTAGTATACATGCCTCAGATAGAGCACTAATCTCCAGGATATTTAAAGAACTCAAAAAACTTTACATCAAAAAAACAAAAACAAAAACAAAACAAAACACAAAGAAACAATCATTAAATGGGCTAAGGAACTGAGCAGACACTTCTCAGAAGAAGATACACAATCGATCAACAAATATATGAAAAAATGTCCAATATTCTAGTAATTTGAGAAATGCAAATCAAAACTACTCTACAATTTTATCTCACTCCAGTCAGAATGGCCATTATCAAGAATACAAGCCACAATAAGTTTTGGCAAGGATGTGGGGATAAAGGTACACTCACACATTGCTGGTGGGACTGCAAATTGGAGTAACCACTGTGGAAAGCAGTATGGAAATTTCTTAGAAAACTTGGAATGGAACAATCGTTTGACCCAGCTATCCCACTCCTTGGTCTATACTCAAAGGACTTAAAATTAGCATACTACAGAGACCCAGCCACTTCAATGTTTATAGCAGCTCAATTCACAATAACTAAACTGTGGAACCAACCTATATGCCCTTCAATAGATGAATGGATAAAGAAACTCTGGTAAATATACACAATGGAACATTACTTAGCCTTAAAGAAGAATGAAATTATGGCATTTTCAGATGAATGGATGGAGTCAGAGAATATCATGCTACGTGAAATAAGCTATTCCCCAAAAGCTGGAGGCCACATATTTTCTCTGATATGTGGATGCTGAGTCATAATGAGGGGCCCAAGAGAAGAATGGAGAAACTGTGAATATAGCAGAGGGGAAGAAGGGAGGGGAAAGGGTAAGGAGGTGGTAAAGATGGTGGAATGAGAGAGACATTATTACTCTATGTGCACATATGATTCCTCAAATGATGTGATTCTGCATCATGTATAACCAGAGAAATGATAAGTTGTGCTCTGTTTGTGTGCAATGAGTTAAAATGCATTCTGCTGTCATGTATAACTAATTAGAACAAATAATAATAATAAAAAGATTAGGTACTTGTATAATTCCATATATGTGACATTTTTGAAATTCTAGAAATGAGGAAAAATTATGGTATTTTAGAATGAGTTAGTGGTTGCTAGGAATTTAAGAAGGATGGAGATGAGAGAGATGTAGGATGGCTTAAAAGGAAGCAGGGATTTTTGTGGTGATGTAAATAATTTTTATCTGGATTGTATCCATGACAACATCACAGATGTAATGTTGTGCTATAAATTTTGCAAGATGTGTTCATTGGAAGAAAACTGGGGAAAGGATACTAGATTCTCTGTATATTATTTTTTTTACAATTGCATGTGAATCTAAATTTACCTCAAGATATGGCTTTATAAAATTTGTTCTAATTAGTTATGCATGACAGTAGAATGCACTTTGAAACATCATACATAAAGTATAATTTCTCATTCATTTGGTTGTACATGATGTTGAATCATAATAGTTGTGTAATCATATATGCACGTAGGGTAATAATGTCTGATTCATTCTAGTATCCTTCCTACCCTTAGACCCTCTTCCTTCCTTTCACTCCCCTCTGCCTAATCTAAATTACCTCTATTTTGCCCTAGCTTCCCCACCTTATTGTGAATTAAAATCAATCTGAGTTGTATCTCTGGTGAAGTCTTTGCTACAGTGATAACCTTGAGGGTCCAGGCTAGCTAAGGCAACCATGAGCACTGGGACCTCATGCTCTGTCAACCTGTAGCTGGTGTGATACATATAAATAATAAATAAAAAACTTGCATTATAAAAAATTTATGATATATATAGCAAGTTTTTTCATTTATTTTTGCATATTTAAAAGCAATACTTTCTGGATGTGGCTCAGGGGTAAAGCACCCTGGGTTCAATCCCCAGTTTTTTTTAGAAAAACTTTTATTTTAGCTTCTTTATTCTCCTTTTGGAAATTTTCACCTTGTTTAGAGTTATAGTATATAGAGATTACAATGTAAATCTTCCTTGAGGTCAAATGATCAGAATTCTTATTGCTTCTTGTCCTGTGCTACATGGGCTGAAAATCTCAAGTGTTTTCTTGAATCTGTATCAGCTATTGAATATATTTGAGGTTTGTATTACTGAGTAAATCTGTATTAGTGACTTGATTCCCAAAAAATAAATTTCTTTTTTTTCTAAGAGTAGAAAATGGTGTCATGATCTCTTGGAAATTGCAAAATAGACTTTCTGCAAAATAACTAAATGGCATAAGTACTGAAGAAAGGGTCTCTGAAATGATCTTGTCTAAATAATAGCTACTATTTTTATCTGTGGTCTTTGACATTTTTTTTTAGAAAAGTACAATGTTCCATTGTAAAAAACTCAAGCACCACTGACCACTTCTGCAATTTTGCAGTCTCAATTCAGGTTCTAGGGCCCCTCCTTTAACTTGACACAGTAACAGAACCATTTTGGTGGTTGGAGGAAGATGTTTGCTGAAATGGAAAGAATATTGGTTTCTTTTTCTGTTCAATATTTATTCTGTACTTATTTTTTTTTAATTGGTTCTTTTTGGTTATACATGACAGTAGAATCCATTTTTATAAAATTTTACAAGCATATAATATATCTTATTCTAATTAGGGCCCCATTCTTGTGGATGTTCACAAATGTGGAATTCATATACTGATTGGAAGGTACACATTGGTTCAGGTATTTGTTCATTCCTGTAATTGAGCTTAGTGCTAGGCACTGAGGTAGAAGTTAAGTACCGGGAAGCCACTAAACAGACATCTTCTGTCCTCATGGGGTTTTCAGTCAACCCCAGATCCCTTGTATTCTTCTGCCTGGGCAACAGAATAAGTCCCTTCATCTCAGAACCTGGATTTCTCATTTGTCAAATGGGCAATACATCAAAAGGCTGTGAAGATAATAGAGATTTAGGCTTAGCACAATGTCCAGCATATATGGATATTTCATAAATGGGTAGCAGTAAGGACAAGATTACATGAAGTCTGGGTACTATATGACAGAGAAATACTTCAGTTCTAGGGAACAAATGAGGTAGGTTTGATTGGTTGATTATTTTATCATTGTTTCATCTGTTACATTTTTTTGAGAACTAATGTCTTACTTTGAACAAATGTCTTCTTTATGTGTTAAAGATTATTAGTAAATACTTAAATTAATTACATTAAGTTCTTACAAAACTTACATTTCCAGAATAGAATTAGCTTCAGTTACTATTTTTAATCAATGAGAACAGAGGAGGATACAAGTTTTTCAGAATTCTAATTGATGGTTTTGACAATAAATGTTTACTATTATAGATACTTGTTTCAGTTCCCTACCAAACCCACAACAATAAGGAAATACACAATGATTTTTCTTCCAGAAGGTAGAAACAAATTAAATACTTCCTTCAAAATATTAATTTAATCCATTCCACTAAAATATAACATTATCATTCTGGGAGCATTGGTGCACACTTGTAATCTCAGCTTCTCTGAAGGCTGAGGCAGGAGGCTGACATGTTCAAGGCCAGCATGGGTAAGATCCTGTCTCAAAATAAACAATAAAAAGGGCTGTGGGCATAGCTCAGTGATAGAGTATCCCAGGGTTCAATCCCCAGTCTCTCTCTCTCTCTCTCTCTCTCTCTCTCTCTCTCTCTCTCACACACACACACACACACACACACACACACATAAAACCCATAACATAATCATGCATTTTCAATTAAAGCTCCTTATCAAGGTCATATCATCATCAAAGTAGAAACTTTACAGAGAGCAAGGAAAAAAGATTCCTCTAAAATGAAGTTACCTTGGTTTCGTATAATTTGCATGATAAACAGAAATTCCCCACCAGAGCCATTGGGAAATGCCCATGAGCACCTGTATCAGGGGAAGTGGTGGCTTTGCCCACAGAGAGACCCAAGTTTACATAGAGGAAGGAGATTGAGAAATGGCCTTTGAGGTTCATAGAGAGGCAATCTCTACTTCATTTTGGTCAAGCGTGCAGGTAGGTGTGTATTTTTGCATAAAAGCAAGATTCCAGATGTCTACCCCTTTTCTGTGAATTCAGGAGAGGTAGACATGCTGTAGCCTTTGTGACCAAGCTCCCCCAAATAGGAGTGGACCCCTGCAAGGCACTGGTAGAAAAAACAAATCTATTCTGTTGATATTCTCTTCTGTGTTTTCCTGTTTTGCATCTGTCTCTTACAAGAAAGGGGTGAGGTACAATTCCATAATGTACTAAATTAACTGCCAGTTTAGTGGCAGAATCAAAATACTTGTTTATTTCTTTAACCAATTGTTCCTCTAAATTGACCAGCAACTGTCTTCATGATCTGGATGGAAGCTGAGTTGATTAGTTGTTCTTTGAGGCTTAATTCAGCTCAGAGAAATGAATCCCATTCGGATGGCTCCCAAGTCACCTCACAACACCTTCTGATTTGTTCTGGTGGGGTGGTAGAAGCAACAAACCTGTGATAATTTACTGAGTGTGTGCTTTTACCTTGCTTTGTGATCAGCTCCTTCTCTTTCCTACAAACTTGCTTTCTGTGTGAGTCTTAGAGGGGAAAAAAAAAACCCACTTTCCAATTAGGAAAAACATTTCCAGTTTAGAAAGAATGTTAAATATCATCGATACAAATAATCCTCCAGTGCTTTGGTAAGTCCCTTCTAATTACTTTTACAAGCTATTCTTGTTGAACATCTCCAGTGAAGGGGAGCAGCTTCCTTATCAAAACAGCCTATCTACCTATTGATAGCACTAAATGAACTGTGCAAAACTGGGATGGAAGGAAGGAGTAAAGGAGAAAGATGAAGAAGACAGGAGAGGGAGGAAAAATGAGGAGAGTAAAGGAGGGAAAAAGCACCACCACACACTGAGCACTTTCTCTGGTTTCCACCCTGTGCCAACACAATTTACAGACATATTGTGTAATCTGCTGGGCTTGTGGCTCTTGAGTCAAGTAGATATGTGAATACAGTTAACACAGGAGACCATTAGCAAAAGCCATCCTCTAACTTTTTCAACAATACCCCTTTATAATTTCCTCACTTCTCCTAAAGAGATAAGGGAAAAATAGTGGCTGTTTGCTGGGGTAGGGAGGTCAGTATTATGGACCTCTCTGTTGCTCATGAGAGCCATGTCCATCTAGATCCAGAGAAAACAGTTATCTCTTCCCTTACAGGTTGGCAAGCTTGCTCTTGCCCAGGCATCTTTGTGGTTGAGTAGGGATTTGAATCCAACCTGTTTAGTTTTAGAAACTGTGCTCTTCATTAGGCTTTACTGTCTTTCTGGTCAGGTCACTCCTACTTTGCACCTGACTTTCCTTTCTCCATAGTGGCTATTTGTGCTGCATCCAAGGGATGAAGAAGATCTCAGCAGCAGTGAAATTGCCTGGTGGAGAAGAAGAGCCAATTCCCTGTGCACATCCCCCAAATAGTTCTTATAATGTCTAACATAATAGATTAACTTGATTTTAAAGAATAACAGGAAGAAAGCTGGACATGGTGTTACACGCCTGTAATCCCAGCAATTTGGGAGGCTAAGGCAGAAGGATTGCAAGTCCCAAACCAGCCTCAGTAACTGAGATCCTCATAACTTAGCAAGACTCTGTCTCAAAAGAAAAAACAAAAAGGATAGGATGTGACTCAGTGGTACAACACCCCAATACCCCCCTCAAAAAAAAAAAAAGAAAAAGAAAAAGAAAACAGACTCAGTGGTAAAGAACCCCAATACCACCCCCCTAAAAAAAAAAGAAAAAAAAGATTGTGAAGAACATAAAGGTAGCAGATAAAATTGGGATGAAATTTCTCTTCCCCACTCTGTGAGATGATGCAAACTAGTCTTTGCAGCCAGGCCCCAGGAGATGCAATGTTAACAGTTAGTTGCCTGAGATCGAGTAAGTCTAAATCTCATCTCTGTTATTTTCTAGCTGATGAGCATTTAAGGTCTCTCTGCCTCCATGTAAAGTGTGCCTGCATCTGTAAAGTGAGCATTACAAGAGCACTCACCACATAACGATTATATGAATCCTGTGTTTTTAGAACTTAGAAGAGTACTTGGGGTAGTCATAGCATCTTTACTAGCAGCAGCATTCAAGGGTCTGGCTGTGTTCTGTCATAACTGGAGCCCTCTGAGTTCTCTGATCATTATTTTTGCTTCTCAGGGAGTAGAGAGAAGTCCTCCCTTTGCACCTTCTTCATGAGTCCCTCAATGAGTCAGGGTTGGAATCACTGGTTGCTGAGTGTCCTCTAGGCACCTGGACAGCCAGTAGCACAAATTCCAGGTTAGTTCTGTGAACCACTTAGAAAATTGGAACTAGTACTCCCCAGCATGGTTCCTAGGACACTGGATCAGTGCCATATTCCCAGCCTGTTTTTATATTTTTATTTAGAGACAAATTCTTGTTAAGTTGCTTAGAGCCTTGCTAAATTGCTGAGGCTGACTTTGAACACAAAATCCTCCTCCTGCAGCCTCCTGAGTCTCTGAGATCACAGGCATGTACCACAGCCTGCCTCAGTTTTAAAAATGGGATCAGTGTGATAAAAGTGGAAAGAACAGCTTAATTACTCACACTATTCCATGGGCAAAGGATACTGCAAAGGATATTGATATTTGGTGCCAATGTTTCCTTCAAAGTAACGGCAATCTCATGGCAAATTAAGTGATTTCTGAAGCCCTGAATACTTTGTGACATCCCAAACTGTTCATTTATGTGATTTTTGTACATGTTAGGCACACTTTAAGTTCTTATCCAACCCTGCATCACATTTTACAGATGACAAACTATGTCTCAAAGAAGATAAACAATGGGTCAAAGTCTGACTCATAAAGCAGAATTCCTGGCTTTGTTTAGGGTTCTCTGGCTACTCTTGGTAAATACCTCTTTGTCACACTCATGCATGACTTTTTGTGCATATATCTAGGTTTTCTCATCTCATCTTACTTCTCTCAGCCATCTGGTCTTTCCATAAGGAGGTGCCAATATAGTCCTAGAAGGTTAAGAATAATAAAGTGGAATCAGCCTCAGACCCGACCTGTGGCTATGGCAGTATTTTGGAGGCAAATTCTCTTATCTCCCCTGAACTTTCACCAAGATGAGACTAAAGAACTGGGCTTCCTTAACTCATTTAAAAGAACCCAAAGCTATCTAAGTCTTTTAAATGAGGCTGATTTTGTCTGTTTAAAACCGTGAGAGCCAGGCTTGGTGGTGCTGTAATCTCAGCTACTGGGGAGGCCAAGGCAGGAGGATCACAAAAGATCCAGGTCCAGCCTGGGCAACCTAGAAAGACCTTGTCTCAAAATAAAAAGAAAAGGAAGGGGTGGTGCTGTGATGTAACTCAGAATGCCCCTGGGTCCAATCTCCAGTACCATAAAAAATAAACAAATAAAAGATGAAACAAAACATTTCTGCCCTGGGTTACATCTGTATGTACACTGACCTTAGCATTGGAGAATCTCAAACCTCACACTAGCAGGATTTTCTTTTGACAGTGCCAGGGAAATAGGTTAATAGTGCCTTGGATCTTTGGCTCTTTAGATTCTCTCTAAAGTTTGCAAAACCTCCGGATGTGCTCCTCATCTTCCTCTCTTTCTCACCTCCTGTTTAAGATCTTCCTTCCTTTCTGGAACACCCTGGACCACCACAGTATGCTAAGGAAAGACTTCAGTGGGTGATTCTCCCTCCTTTTCTCTGTCCCTTTGTAGTCCTCTTTATCTTTCTGTTTCTCCCTTCTGACAAAATGAAGATACACGAGAGGGGAAGAAGAGGGCACTGAAGTCACAGGTTCTTACTCCAGATTCTTTGATTTCCCATTTTAGGTCTTAAAACAAAAAGATGGTCTCTCTTCACTTGAATAAAAAGATGGGTGGGTAATAAAAATCATTACTTGTTCAGGTTCTCTGTGTAAGCTAGAACCTTCTATGTTTTGTGTGTTTTATTGCCGGGTGTTTTGCTTTTAGGGAAGCCGGGGTATGGTGATCCCATCTAGGGAAAACCAAACAGTGATAATGGAATTTGTGCTCTAAGGATTCTCTTCCATACTACACCTAAATATTTCCCTCTTCATGATGTTTTTAGTTTTTTTTTTTTTTTAACTATTTCTGGAAACATCTTCATTGTCCTCCCAGTTTTGCTCAACCATCCCCTCCACACCCCCATATACTTTTTCCTGGTGAACTTATCCTTTCTGGAGATCTGGTACACCTCTAACATCATCTCTAAGATGTTGCTGCTTATCATAGCTGAACAGAAAGTCTTCTGTGGCTGGCTGCCTGGCACAGTTCTACTTCTTTGGATCTTCGGCTGCAATGGAGTGCAGAAGTATGTGACGTAGAATCACAACATACATGTAGTCATAAATAAAGCTAGGGCTATGATGTCCATCATATTCCACCATCTTTACTGTTCCCATGCCCCCTTCCCTCTCACACCCCTGTGAACAGAGTTTCTCCTTTCTTCCCATGTCCTTCCCCACATTATGGATCAGCATCCACTTATCAACGAGTACATTTGGCATTTGGTTTTATGAGATTGGCTTACTTCACTTAGCATGATGTTCTCCAACTCCATTCATTTACCTTCAAATGCCATAATTTTATTCTCTTTCATTGCTGAGTAATATTCCATTGTGTATATATACCACAGTTTCTTTATCCAGTCATTGGTTGAAGGGCATCTAGGTTGCTTCCACAGTTTAGATACTGTGAATTGAGCCGCTATAAACATTGAAGTGTCTGCGTCACTGTAGTATGCTGTTTTTAAGTCTTTTGGGTATAGACTAAGGAGTGGGACAGCTGGGTCAAATGATGGTTCCATTCCAAGTTTTCTAAGGAATCTCCATACTGCTTTCCAGATTGGTTGTACAAATTTGCAGTTCCACCAGCAATGTATGAGTGTACCTTTCCCCCCACAACCTCGTCAACACTTATTGTTGTTTGTAGTCTTGATAATTGCCATTATGACTGGCATGAGATGAAATCTTAGGGTAGTTTTGATTTGCATTTCTCTGATTGCTAGAGATGTTGAACATTTTTTCATATGTCTATTGGTTGATTGTATATCTTCTTCTGTGATTTGTGTTCAGCTCCTTGGCCCATTTATTGATTGGTTTTTTTTTGGTGTTAAGTTTTTCGAGTTCTTTACATATCCTGAAGATTAGCACTCTATCAGATGTGCATGTGACAAAGATTTGTTCCCAGAATGTTGGCTCTCTGTTCACTTCATTGATTGTTTCTTTTGCTGAGAAGAAGCTTTTTAGTTTGAATTCATCCCATTTATTGATTCTTGGTTTTACTTTTTGTGCTATAGGAGTCTTGTTAAGGAAGTAAGGTCGTAATCCAACATGATAAAGATTTAGGCCTATTTTTTCTTCTGTTAGGCTTTGGGTCTCTGGTCTGATTCCCAGGTCCTTGATCCACTTTGTGTTGAATTTTGTGCATGGTGAGAGACAGGGGTTTAGTTTCATTTTGCTGCATATGGATTTCCAGTTTTCCCAGCACCATTTGTTGAAGAAACTATCTTTTCTCCAGAGTATGTGTTTGGCCCCTTTGTCTATAATTGATCACTTCACCCCTCTCGTCCATCTTTCCTGCATGGACACCTCACTGACTGAGACCATTGCCTTTGCCACCTCTTCTGTAGTAACTCTGGTCCCATTTCTTCTCGTCACAGCCTCCTACTCCTGCATCCTTGCTTCTATCCTAAGAATCTCATCAGGCATAAGCCGGGGAAAGGCCTTCTCTACCTGCTCTTCCCACATCATTGTGGTCACGATGTTTTATGGGACACTGATTGTCACTTTGTGCCCTCGACCAACTCTTCCCAACGCTTGGGCAAAGGGTTCTCTCTGCTCTACACCATCCTAACACCCATTTCCAACTCCATCATCTACAGCCTGAGAAATAAAGATGTCCATGAAGCTCTGAAGAAGTGCTTGAGCAAGAAGTCTGGTTTACTAAGATGCTGCAGAAAGAATGATGCAGAGCTATATCAAATGACCAGATAACTCTGAGGATGGCTGTGGATGCTGCTGAGTTCTGACAGTCTTGGGTGAACTGGTGTCTCAACTTATGGTTTAAGCAGATTGGACTCTTCTCCATCACCTCCAGTAGCCTTGGATTTTTTTCTTTGTTTTGTAAAAGTTCCTACTCAGAATGAACTGGTAAGGTGCTTCACTCATTCATTCAAGTATATCAAGGCTGCTCTGTCTAAAGCACTGTGTTGGACATAAAATTATGGAAAAAACCAGATGAATTCCCTGTTTCATTGAACTCATAATCTTGGAGAAAGCCCAATATTAACTAACTAATGTAAAATTACAAATATGAAAGTACACTTGTGATTCAAAATTGAAAATAATAAGATGACCCATTATAATGGCCAAAATACAAAACACTGCTATGTAAATGCTGGTGCGGATGTGGAACAACAGGAATTCTAATTCACTGCTGATGAGAATGCAAGAGTACATCCACTTTGAAAGACAGTCTTGCAGTTTCTCACAAAACCAAACATACTTTTACAATATGATTCAGCAAACATGCTCTTTGGTATTTATTCCAATTAGCTGAAAACATTTCTATTAAAAAACATACACAAAGGTTTATATATTATTCATAGTTGCCAAAACTTGAAAGCAAACAAGACGTCCTTCAGTAGGTGAATGGATAAACTGTGGTAATCCAGACAATGGAATATTATTTAGAGATAAAAAGAAACAAATTACCAATCCATGAAAAAACACAGAGAACCCTTAAATGTACATCACTAAGTGAAAGCAGCCAAGCTGTAAAGGCTCCATATTATATGAGTCCAACTATATGATATTCTGGAAAAGGAAAAACTGTGGAGACCATAAAACAATCTTTATCAGGTGTTAGGGGCTAGAGAAGGATGGACAAGCAGAGCACAGAGGAGGTTAAGGGCAGTGAAACTACTCTGTAAGATATAATGAAGGTGAACTTGTGTCATTATACATTTTTTTCCAAGTCCACAGAATGTGCAATAACAAGGTTAGACTACTTGAACATTGGCTGATAATGATATGTCACTGCAGGTTTACTGGTCATAACAAGTGCCCCAGTAAGGTGTGGGATCTTGATAGTGGGAAGGCTATATGTGTAGGGGAAGGAGATATGTGGGAACTCTGCACAAGAAATAAAAGCAAGAATCAATAAATGGGATGGACGTAAACTAAAAAGCTTCTTCTCAGCAAGAGAAACTATCAATGAAGTGAACAGAGAGCCTACATTCTGGGAGCAAATCTTTGCCACACACACATCAGATAGAACACTGATCTCCAGGATATATAAAGAGCTCAAAAAACTTAACACCAAAAAAACAAATAATCCAATCAATAAATGGGCTAAGGAGCCGAATAGAAACCTCTCAGAAGATGATATACAATCAATAAACATATATATGAAGAAATGTTCAACGTCTCTAGCCATTAGAGAAATGCAAATCAAAACTACCCTCAGATTTCATCTCACCCCAGTCAGAATGGCAGCTATCCAAAATACCAGCAACAATAAGTGCTGGCGAGGATGTGGAGAAAAAGGTACACTTAAACGTTGCTGGTGGAATTGTAAACTGATGCAACCAATCTGGAAAGCAGTAGGGAGACTGCTTAAAAAACTTGGAATGGAACCACCATTTGACCCAGCTATCCCACTCCTTGGCCTATACTCTAAAGAACTCTGTACTTTCTGTTCAACTTTGCTGTGAACCTAAAACGTCTCTAAAAAATCCATCTGTTTTTTAAAAATTTACAAAATATCTAATTTTAAATCAAGAAGGTGAAGCTATAGTCCCTTTTTCTGGAGTAGATTTGGCCTAGGAAAAATAGTTTCTAATCCTCTCCACTCCAGGACTTAGAAGTGGGAAAATGAAGAAATGACAAATGAGAAAATAAATCATGGCAACACCTCTGGCATTTCATCTCCTTTCACCACAGTGGCAAACTCAACTGAAAGTTAGGGCTTCATATTTATTGAGTGCCATCTCCTCTTGCCAGGGCTTCTGCCAGGCTCTCTGTGCTCACTACCATTCCTGCTGGTTGTTTTCAGTAGAAATGCATAAAGTGGGTGGCACAAGTTTGTTCTCAGATCTTAAATTCCAGACAGCTGAACTGACTTCAGAGTGAAAAAGCCGAGGTCAGCATTGCACACTCCGTTGCTGTCTGCCTCCTTGTCTGGTTTCTGCAAGTTTTATGATCCCCTGATGCCAGGGGCAGGATTATCTCTTGACTAAACTTTTCTCTTCCTTAGAATCACACAAAGAGCTTATGTTCGGCATTCATGGAGGTTAGTCAAAACCCTTGCTGGGAAGCAGCACATATGGTACTGTCTGAAAACATTCTTAGGCTTCACGTTATGAAGAGAAAATCATCCTCTTCTTGCGCCTCTTGTAATCTAGGAGAATATTGTTGATATTATCTTTGGGTGAAAGCAAATGTTACTGGCTTTCAGCTATCTACAGGTGGCTCATCTGCAGCAAGTGACAATGCCAGATGAGTTTTGGGGGAAGTTGGATGGCTGAATAGAGAGCAGGCTTTTGCATCATGGGCAAGTTTTGAGATCAAGCCCCATTGCTTTCTAGCAGTGTAGCTCTGGGTAAGTAACTAAACTCACTAATCTCAGCCCTCTTTTATCTGTGAAGGAGGAAATGCAGTGCCAGCTGGCTCATGCAGAGAGCTCAGTGGATGAAGAGCTCCAGTAACTCTTCCTCAAGGTTCTACCTTCCACACCAAAGACTAGCCAAAACTAGTATCTGATAGGAATTCAGTTTTGATTTTATAAAGTATAAAAGCTCAGAATTGTGAAAAACCGGGAAGAACATATAGATCACCTAGCTGATTTTCACTCATCAATAGGGAAATGAGGTCTTAGAGGGCTGGGTAGATTTTCCCTTGGTAACTGCTCAAATACAGCACTTCTTTCTCTGACCCAGCCTATACATCCGATACCTTGCCACCCCAGCTCAGTGACTTCTCTTCTTGCCCAAGGACACATAAGGAGGTCCTTTTGTATACACCATAACTGCCTCTAGGATCACCTTTTTGAAACACTTGGCAGGGAAATTGTGTAGTTGTTTTAGTCAGCTTTTGCATTGCTGTGACTAAAATACCTGACAACAAAAACTCAGAGGAGGAAACATTTTTTGGGTCTCACAGTTTCAGAGGTCTCAGTTTGTAGATGGGCAACTGCACTGCTCTGGGCCCAGGGTTGCAAGGCAGCACATCAAGGGGTAAGGATACAGTGGAGGAATCTGCCCCCCTCATAGCAGAGGGGAGGGAAGGGGTGAGGGAGAGAGGAGGAAGGGGCTGCAGGAAAAACAAGCCTTTCAGGGTAAATCGCCAGTGACCCTCCTCCAGCCATGTTCCACCTGCCCACAGTTACCACCCAGTCATTCAACCCAGGATGGACTAATTAGGTTATAGCTCTCACAATCCAATCATTTCACCTCTGAATATTTCTGAATTAATAGAAGCTTTAGGGGGACATCTCATATCCACACCATAACAGTAGTGTATCACATCCTTTAATGCCCCCACCAGCCCTGAGCCCCATGGCACACCTCCTACAAGGCCACAGCCTGGTATCAGAGGTCACAAAGCCTCAGGGGTTTTGTGGTCAGCAAACCACTGTCATCTGGGAGAAATATTTCCCCATTATTCCTTCTACAGGAAGGCACAGCTCCAAGCCTTTCAAACAGGGAAGGAATGATGCTGGGTTAGAACTGGCTTCCTATTTCCATTGAGACATGAAAATGAAACATGAAGCCTGAGAGCTCCTTCCAGGTCACTGAGGGCTGTAGGACTGGATGAGCATGTCTTTGGTTCCACAACTGGAAATAAACCCCAAACCCTAGAAAAAGAACTCAGAAGTCTTACTACCTGTATCTGGGCTTCTATCCTTAGAGCTGGGCAAAGTTGCCTAAAAAGGCACCAAAAAATGAAGAAGGATAAGCAGTCTCTGAGCCCCATCACTGTGTTCCCTAAGTAGTTCTGCTTTTATCTGTCTTATTTATTGCTGTTCCATTTAAAACTTTATTTGAATAAAGACTTTTGCTCTTGTGTGTGTGTAGATATATTTATACACACATGTTTTTCTTTTCCTATTTCTTTGCTGGAAAAAATATACCAAACATGGGATTCATATGTGGTTTAATTTATACCATGTAAGTCAAGGACAGTAGGTGTAGTCTGGCTGAGGAAAGAATAGGAGAGAGTATTTGGAGAAGGCTGGCTGGAAGGCCAACCTCTCTAGATGATGCTGTGTCACAGCTGCCAAACTGTCATTTTAAAAATTTACTTTTAGGGCCAGGATTGTGGCTCAGTGGTAGAGCGCTTGACTTGCATGCGTGAGGTCCTGGGTTCGATCCTCAGCACCACATAAAAGAAATAAAGACATTGTGTCCATCTACAACTAAAGAAATATTTTTAAAAAATTTACTTTTAATTAACACATAATAATCATGTACATTTACAGGGCATAGTGTGATAATTAGATACATGTATACACATCGTGATCAAATAATAGTAGTTAGCATTTCTGTCTCCTTAAACATTTACCATCCTTTGTGTTGAAAGTCCACAAACACCTCCATTCTAGTTCTTTACAAAATATATAAGAAGTCATCATAAACTATAGTCAACTACTCTGCTGTGCAGCACTGGAATTTTTCTGTCCTATCTAACTATGTTTTGGGACCCAGTATCCAACTTCTCCCCAGCCTCTAATAGTTACTATTCTGCTCTTTTCTTCTATGAGATCAACTTTTAAAATTTCCACATATGACTGAAAACATGCGGTCCTTGTCTTCCTGTCCTTGCTTTATTTCACTTAACATAATGTCCCCAGTGCCATCCATGTTGCAAATGGTAGGATTTCATTTTCCTTTTATGACTGAATAATGCCTTATTATGTTTATATCATATTTTCTTTATCCATTCATCTGCTGATAGAGATCAGAAAATCTCCATTAGCAGATGAGTTGATTGAAAAAAGCAAAATCTTTTCAATAAATGGTTTTGGGAAAACTGGCTATCCATATGCAGAGGAATAAACCATATATAAAAATCAATTCAAAATGGATCAAACGTCTAAATTTAGACTATGTAACTACTAAAAGAAACTGTAGGGGAAACACTTCAAGACATTGATATAGGCTATGATGCTTTTTTGGAGGGTGGATAAGACCCTAAAAGCACAGGCAACAAAATAAAAAATAGGCAAATAGAACTATACCAAAGTAAGAAGATTCTGCACAGTAAAGGAAACAATCAATAGAGCTAAGAGATAACCTGAAGACTGGGAGAAAATATTTGCAAACTATCTGACAAGGGGTTGATATGCAAGATATATAGGAAACTCCAAAGATTTTTTAAAATCTGATTTTAAAAATGGGCAAATGATCTGAATAGACATTTCTCAGCATAAGATATACAAGTGGTAAGCAGGCATAAGAAAAAGTGTTCAACATCATTAATCATCAAGGAAATGCAAATCAAAACCATAATGAGATATCATCTCACTTTAGTCAGAATGATTGTTAAAAAAAAAAATCCCAAAATAAATTCTAGAGAGGATGCAGAGAAAGGGGAACTCTTTTACATGTCAGTGTAAATGTAAATTAATACAGCCATTATAGAAAATAGTGTGGAGGGGAGGTTCCTCAAGAAACTAAAAGTAGAATGAACATATGATCTAGCTATCCCATCTCTGGGTACATATCCAGAGCAAATGGAATCAACATTCTGAAGAGACACCCACATTCCCTTGTTTGGTGTTTGGTGCAGCACTATTCACAATAGCCAAAATACAGAATCAGGACTGCATTTTTTTAAGACTTCTGAATTCTTTGACCTACTTATCTTATATTCAGAGTCCAAGGCACAAGGGGATCACTTCTTGTGCATCTTTCTGGGGTCTGCCTGTTCCCCTAAACACTGAGTGAGTGGAGGGTTGTGATATCTGCTTATTTTTCTATGTAGCTGAGATTAGGGGCCAGTTTCTTAACCACTTTAGGTTTCAAGATCCAAAATGGAAAAATCAGAAAGACAGGCCACTTGTTTTTCAAGGAATATATGAGGTAAAATAACTAATGTGGTATTATATTTTGAACTTTGCAAAACTTTTCCACATATTTCTTCATTTGGTCCTCATTTTGTCTGTAAAGTAGAAATTATCTCCATGGTACAGGTATAGATGAAGAAACTAAAGCTTTCTCAAAAGTACTTAGTTTTTTTGTAAAAAAAACAAAAAAATGTTTTTTTTTGTTTTGTTTTTGTTTTTCTCAAAAGTACTTTTGAGAAAGCCTTGTAGTTTCCAACACTCTGTTATTTCTATTACATCAGATTCCTAGTTCTAAGATTCCATAATTCAGTGTTTCTCTTCTTTAGGTTTATTTTTTTTTAATTATGACTATAATATCTAACCAGATACTTTCTTGCCTTTGAGACTTGATCCAATGTGACATGGATGCAAGCTTGTATTTATGGTGGCCTCTTGCTGACACTATTGTCCCAGATGCATACTGCCACACTTTTTATGTAATGTCTGTGATACATTATACATACTTGACTGAGGCTTGATGGATATTAGGGGGTTTTGAACAATATATACCCAATTTCTGAAATCAAGATTTTAATTTATTACTCAACATAAATTTTTTTTGAAACTATGAACATATTCAGATGATATAAGGCTGAAATGTTAGAATTTTCAAAAACTATGTTGTATAAGATATAATAATATAGCAATAAAATTATATGCATAATTTTCTTTTTTAAAAATGATGTTTTATTGTATTCTCTTCAAAACTTTAACTTTAAGATCCATAAGCAAAATCCAATGTGCTATAAGTTAAACTTATTCTCCTGTTTGAAGCTTTTAACCTTGCAATTCTCACAAGTACCCTTATCTTCTAAACTCTAATATCTCCCCCTGCCTGTGTGACTTCCTAAAATAAGCTTGGGAGATCTATGTGTATTCTCCTTATATATTGACTGTTTTTCAATAAAAGCAGTTAGATTAATCCACCTAGAAGACTAAAAAATGGTTCAATGATTTCAACATGACTACATGAGGCTTTGTCCATTCAGAACACATTTTGAGAGGTAATATTAGTAATAATGAAGGATGAATAATTTGTAGGCCTACTCTTTGACCGAGTTCAAGTCTCCTAAACTCCCAGATTCCATGACCAACTATTATCAATATATCATGCATCGAGAAGACCAAACCATGAACCTGACAAATTTTTTTCTGATTTTGTTTATTTTATAAAAAATTTTTTGAGATGGGGTGTCACTATATTGTCCAGGCTGGTCTCCAACCTGCTCAGGCAGTAGTCCCTCGGCCTTCTGATAGGTTGGGATACAGGCACACTCTAATTTTTTCAAAGTTTTGGAATGTTCTTCTAATTATTCAACAACAAACATTGTCTTATTCTCTATTTGTTTTTGTTCTTATTCCTCCAAATAGATTGTAAACATCGATGGTGAGAATAACATCAGCTCTCAAATCCTGTATGTTTGGGTATTAATAGGTTTACAGTTTTCCACCCCATCCCAACTCCAGCCTTAGCCACCTCTGATCATCAGCATTAAGATCAACCTTTCCCAGTAGGTGATAGAGAGAGGCACATCAAAGGAAAATATCTCCATTAAAATGTTCTTTTGGTCTTACTACGAGTAACTCTTGTCTTAAAATATTCTTCTTGATATTCCTAAGATAACATTTTTTCCCATAGTTTTTTCATTTTATATTTTTTAAAACAGTATAATTTGATCAATTTCATTCCCCAGTACCTCCACTTTCATTTTTCTCCCTTCCCCTAACCCCCTTCTTCTATTCTACTAGTCTCCTTTCTATTTTTTATTTGTTCTAATTAGTTATACATGACAGTAAAATACATTTTGACATATTATACACAAATGGAGAATAACTTCTCATTCCGTTGGCTGTACATGATGCAGAGTCACACCAGTAGTGTAATCATACATGTATATAGGGTCATGATGTCTGTCTTATCCTATAGTCCTTCCCATCCCCACAGCCCCGCCCCTCCCTCCACTCCCCTTTGCACAATCCAAAGTTCCTTCATTCTTCCCTACCATCCCCGACTATGGATCAGCATCTGCTTATCAGAGAAAAAATTTGGCCTTTGGTTTTTTGGGATTGGCTTATTTCACTTAGCATGATGATCTCTAGTTTCATCTATTTACCTGCAAATGCCATAATTTCATTTTTCTTGAAGGCTGAATAATATTCAGTTGGATATATGTACTAGATTTCCATCTTTCTAAATATGGATTTCAAGATATCCCAGCAATATTTGAATAGGCTATCATTTCTCCAATGCATATTTATGGTGCCTTTGTCTACTATAAGATAACTGTATTTATATGGGATTGTCTCTGTATATTCTATTTTGTACCATTGGTCTACATGTCTATTTTGGTGCCAGTACCATGTCATTTTTGTTACTATTCTCTGAAGTATAGTTTGAGGTCTATCTAGCATTGTGATGCCTTCATCTTCACTCTTCTTGCTAAGGATTGCTTTGGCTATTCTGGGTCTCTTATTTTTCCAAATGAATTGGAAGATTTACCATTTCTAATGATGGACAATGAGGGAACAGAAGTAGTTTAAGATGTGATGTTTATGAGAGAGAAGGAGAGAAGATAGAGGAAAAATTTTTATTAAGAATGAGGGAGTAATTAATTAATAGAGGTTGGCTGTTAGTATGAGAGAAGTGATAAAGAGAATGCAGGGAGACAGGTGAGAGAAAAAATATATATAGATTTTTTATAAAGTAAAAATATAAGGATACACAACCAAACTCTATTATACTATTCAGACATCCCATTCCTCAATAAGTTGATGCGTGGAAATATTTGAATTCAAAGATGGTAGAGATGTGAGAGAGAGGGCAAAAGAAAAACAAGGCAAGTCTCAATGGAAACTTGAATAACAGCTTCTATTGGTTTTCAAAGAATTTCTCAGCTTCCTTTCTCTGCTGATTGATGATGATGTCTGAAGTTTGATCTGGTGGGTTTCAGATCAGTTGGATGAGTGAGCTGATAGCAAGATGCTCTCACACCCTCTTCTAGTCTTCCAATCTATTGTAGCCATCCCCTTCAATCCCCATGCACTTCAGGACTGATTGAGCTGGAGAGAGCCCAGTTTTCTCCAGTTTCTCCAACCTGAGGTCCCCCTGGAGAACTGCCCCGAGTCTCCAGCTTTCTACAAGCTTGCTAGACCTAGACTGGCCTACACAAGCCCAGTTGCAATCTGACAGACCTGGGCTTCAGAATCTCCAGGCTCTGCCTTGCTGCAGTCCCAAGATCTCAA
The DNA here is from genome assembly GCA_004024805.1 of Geosciurus inauris. NCBI lineage: Eukaryota > Metazoa > Chordata > Mammalia > Rodentia > Sciuridae > Geosciurus > Geosciurus inauris. Next base: position 94,746 of record PVHX01004369.1, read on the forward strand.
TGTCATTTCAACTTGCAAAGAGACCACCAGTAATGTGCTCATGCAAATGAGCATTGCTGCAAAGAGGCAGCCAGATGGTGGTCACTATCTGGTCACACAGCAGAAAGACCTCAGGTACAACCAGACCTGCAGGTACCCTCACAATAGATCTCCAGGCCCTGGCTGGTGTCCCCAGACTGAAGTGGCCTCACACTTCAAGGTGGCAGTGGTAGTGGTGGCAAACCTGCAGGCTCTGGCTGGTGTCCCAAGATGTCAGCAGCTGCGTGTAATCAAACCTTCGGGTACTTTGATAAAGGACTTCTGAGCAGCAGGGGGCAGTGAACAGCTTGTGATCCGCTGGAAGTCTGCAGGCTAAAGGCAGGCAATCTGTGGGTGGATGTCGGGTAGTAGGTAATGGGCAGGGAAAAAGTGGGCAAATGCCGTTCTATAGGTAGCAATCTGTGCTCAAAAGGCAGGTAATATGCTGGTAGGCAGTGCATGATTGAACAGACAAATGGAGGGTAAATGGCAGGAGATTAGTGGGCAGCAACAGCTGTCTTGCTCAGAAATAGTATTTTTTATGCTTGAATCCTGAGTCACAGAGCTACAAGGAATGCAGCCTCCCTCTAGTTCGCCATCTTGGATCTCCCTAAGGTGCCCCTTTAACAACCAGTTCCCTCTCAACAGGATGTTCCTTCTACTTGTTTCTTTCTTGCTCTGTCTTCTGCTCAAATCTCTGCCCCCTAATTTCTAGGCCTCACATCTTCTGAAGATATTCAAATATTTTAGAGTGCCTCCTGTTTGTGCCTGGTACAATGCTGTTTAGTGAAAGTACAACGATGAGCAAGAGCATTCAACAGATACAGCGTCACAGGACCTAGGAGGGAAATGGGCAACTGAACAATAAATGTGGGCAAGGTGGGCAGGAGTACCTGGTCCTGTGTGGAGGGTTTTCTAGAGGAATGAAGGTGGATGAGTAGGAATTATTTGTGAGGAGGTGAGAAGATATTTTCTAGCCACAGAGAAAGAGACAGGAAGAAAGAGAGAGATGGAGAACAAGAAGTACTAGACTGATTTGTTTGAGCAACTCAAAGGAATGAGAATCCAGTGTTATACAGTGTGGTAGGACTTGGGGTAAGATGGGGAAGGAATGGCCAGCTGAGAGTGTTTTTGTTTTGTTTTGGTACTAGAGATTGAACCCAGGAGCTCTTCACCACTGAGCCACATCCTCAGCCCTTTTTATGTTTTGTTTTAAGATGGGGTCTCACTAAGTTGCTGAGGCTGGCTTTGAACTTGTGATCTTCCTGCCTCAGCTTCTCAAGCCCCTAGGACAACAGGTGTGTAGTACCTGAATAGCTAATGGTTTTACGCTGGTGAGTGACATGATTAAATTTATATTTTAGAAGCCTCTCCTCCTAGGGGCAGAGTGAAGAAATACCCAAATTGTCTCAGAGGAGGCTGGGATCTTGTAACCCAAGTGAGAGATGAGGGCCACTGTAATGTCCGTGGAATTGGAGAGAAGGGGCCTGCTCTGAGAAATAACTAGGTAAGGGTATAATTTACAGAACTTGGTGATTGATAAAAGATGATGAGAGAGAGAGAGAGAGAGAGAGAGAGAGTGACTTAAGAGGACACCTAATTTCTGGCTTGGGCAACTGAAAATCTAGTTAGGCTTTTCTGAGGTGAGTAGACCTTCAAGGAGGAGCAGGCTAGAGGGGGTGTGCTGAGTTTACTGAACTGCATTTGGACACTGGATTTCAAGTGCCTCAGAGACATTAAGTACATGTATGTGCGCTTAACTGAACGATTAAGTTGTACACATACAGAAGATCTATGAATCTTTGGAAGAGAGAGATAATCATTTAAACCATCAGAATGGGTAAGATCGTCGAGAAAATGTGAGCCCAGCAAGAAGCCTCTCCTTAGCACCACCACTTCAGGGCCTGTCAGAAGGCTGCAGCCCTGAGTGAGGAGAAGTTATTCCAGCCCTGGAGAGGAGGGTTTGTAATTGCATTTCCTAAAGTGTTGTTATACTAAAAAATCGTTCTTTGACAGAGGCCATGTGTGCATGCACACACACACACATACACACACACACACACACAGAAACTGCTCATGGTCAAATAAGTCTGGGAAAAAACACATTATATTCAATGCTTACAGAACACCAAGGACTATCAAGCTTTGCAGTAAAGAACTTTTTCATCTTTGTTTATCTCAGTTACCCCAGGAACAAACCCTCACTGTAGATTAATTCAAAATTTGAAAGACAGAGCTGACTTCCCAGGGGAAAGCTTCCAAGTCAAGCACTGGGGAGGGTGTCATCTGTCCATTTATCAGATGGAGAAATTGGCACTTGATGACTTGATGATTGGTTCCAAGTTTCACAACTGGTGAGTCCCACACTTGAGTTGTTGCTAAATTCCTTGACCTTTTAAATCTAAGTCCAGTAGTTACAGCAGAGTGAAAAACCCAAAACATGTATTTCAAAATACATGGTGTTTCCTAAACAGCATTCTCTGTAACCTTGGATTTGAGTCCTAGCTTTACTATTTCTTAGTTAAATAGTCTTAGTTGTGTTTTCTCATGTATAGATGGAGATATAACACTAACTAGTAGGATTATTATTAGATGTTACTATTAATAAACTGAGACCCAGAAGTTGAGGTTTGCTCATGGTTAGCAGAGATAAACCTGGGACTGAAACCTAGATCTTCAGGCTCTGATTCTGGTGCTCTCTCTAACAAGTAAATCATTTTTACTGGTGTCCCTTGGCTCATGCCTTGGGGACTACCCTGAAAATATCCTCACACAAGGACAATCTGCTTTTGAGGCAGAGAAGTCTGAAAATGGTGCCCAATCTAAGTGGAGCCTAGAGACTGAAGCCAACTGGAGGTAATGTAGGGAGAAAACAGAGTAACATCAGAGAGATCTTCCTAAGTCTCAGTCCTTAAAAAAGTTTAAAAATATTGCTTCTTGTGTTTCACTCCAGTCTCAATTTACCTGAATGGGAAACTCTGGTAGTGGGTCTAAGAATAGGTATTCTTGAACAGATCCACAGGTCATTCTGAGGTACCACCTTGATTGAGAAGCACTCTTCTTCTATAGACAAAAATCATCACCCAAATCACTCTAGAACTGTCTAGAACTTACAGATTAGTGCCTGAATCAACTTGGTCTTTAGGTTTTCCTTTGTTTCACAGAAACCATTTTTGGGTGGCCTGTGGGAGGAGGCTTCTAAGAAGCCACTGGGGAAGGGTTGAACCTCTGAGGCTAAGAGGGTGAACGTACTCAGCCTCACTTCCTCCCTCTCCTCATCTGGGCTTCCTGTCGTCATAGCATAGTCATATTTTTTCCTCTCTTCACTTCTCCTTTTGCACAAATAGCCTCAGACATCTGTGTTACCAGCCTTGTCGTGGCTGTCTCAAAGAGAATCACCACATTCTGCATAAAGGACTGAGGTACAGAGCCTGTAAAGGTAAGACTGATGACTTTTTAACCCAGTTTGAGGACAAAGCTCTGAACCATTTTATGTTGGGTAGGATATCTCCTTAGGAGTCTCTACATACCTCTCTAGTAACTTTAAAATCTCCAGTTTCACAAATATTTAGTACTGAGTTAAAAAAAAATCAGTAATATCCTGGTAGCAGCCTCAGAGGCAATCAGGTCAAATATACTTCAGCTTAACTATGTTACCATTATTTGGTATCTTTTTGGGCCTGGGTATTTCTAAAATTAAATTACTACAGAACTTATTCTATGTGGTAATTTCTGATGCTAGTGAGCTTTCTGAGTGAGAGGAAGTTAGAGAAGATTTCCTGTACATGTCGGTTTTTGAAAATTGTTTTTTGGTTTTAAATGAGAGAATTCATAGCCAGAGCCATTCAGAAAGGCAGCTGGGAGAGATGGCTCTTCTCCACTTGAGAAATTTTCAAAGTTTGTGACTCTTACCTTGATTTCTCAGAGCCATTAAATTAAAGCATATCTAAAAATTATGACACAGAAAGTGCTCAGTAACTATATGGTTAAGAGGTGAAGTCCACTTTGTTGGATTTCAAAGAACAGGAAGAACATAGTGACCTACAGGGCTCCCCCAAGTTAACTTATCCTTAGTGTATAAAAACTGAATATTAATAAATATAATATGAAATATATTGAAAGGCAACCCACAAAACTTGATATAGCAATTGATTACCAATTCATGGGCCATAAGGTTGCAAAGACTCAGCAAAATGATAGCCTAGTTTTGATCCTGACTTTCTGTGATCACTATAGTAGCTGCTGGTCACTAAAGGGAAAAAAACAAACAAAAATATATCAGATCTTTCTTCCAAGACCTGTGAGAATTTCATTTGATTATGCCCTGGAGGAGAGAGAAGAAGTCTCTTGTGACCACATCCACCTACCTAAGAATGAGGGGTTGGGATGGGTTTTAAATTCCCAAAGTACTTCAGGGGTTACCAAGTCTTGAATTTAAAAATAAAGACCAGACATTCTGATTAATTCACTTAATAATCAGGGGTTAGGCATTTCAACACTGTACTTTGGAAAGTATCAGTGGAGCAGAGGAGGGGGCAAAGTAGGAGGGGCATATTTCATATCTGTCCAGCAATAGCCCTGTCCTTAAGGAACTCCTCTGAGAAATAGGATATATCGTACTACAAAAGAAGCTAAGATAAAGAAGTCTTAGCTGCTGGATGAACGAAGTTTTGCTTTTTCACTATTGAGCGGAATCTGTACTGTTTTGAAACTGTGGTTGAAAGGGAGCAGAGGCTGAACTGAAGCATGATTTCCTGTTGTATTTCCTGTGTGGGCCAGTTAAGAGTATTTAGCTTTTAAATGGAAGGACTGGGTACCTTTATATCCACAGAAAATGTTTCAAAGCTCATCCAATCACAGATACCATTACTGCTACCTGAGTGACCTCACCTCTGTCCATTGACAAGAGGCACAAACTAGAAAGGAAAAACTTGGTTGGTCATTGGTATCTTGTGCCCTCTGGTCAACTCTCCATTGCCCAGAAGCCCTTAGACTCCTCTTCTTCCCTATCCTCTCCCATTCTGCAATGTACCAGTGCCAGGCATGCACTCATTGCTGGACACAAAAGGATAATTGATGTGGTTTAGTCTCAATGAGTGTACCATGAAGGACAGACACAGAAACACACAAACACTACACAATGTGATCTTTTCTAAAAGGATGAAGAATGTGCACAAAATATAGGAGGAGTTTGGGAGTATGCTAAAGACTCCCTGATAGAGGAGGGGATTGCTTGGGTTCTCTTTCAAAGAAGTCTGGGTCTGCTATGTAGACTGGAGAAAATGGCATTACAGACCGAAGACACTGGATCTGCAAAGTCAAAGAAGTTTGACTCTCACACATATAAGAAATGAACTTAAGAGAGATAGTAGTATAATAAGTCAGAGAACCACAGGAAATGTGAAGCCCCTTCTGCTACTTGGCCCTTGAAAGTGGATTGCAAGATTACTGAACACTAATTCTGGGTCAGCATCTGAGATATCCACGTGCTAGTATTGATGGGATGTGGTTTTACATGAGTGTAAAGAAAAGTTTCTTACTCTTCAACCTAGATTTTCCCCTATATCATAAGGAAGAGTGGAGCTTTGTGAGGTTATAGACATTCTCTTTCTCTCAGTTTCTGTTCCAGAAACTGTGTTGATTTAATTACAGTGATGCATGTTCCTAGATTAGTCAATCCACAGCATTTTATACCCAGTAGGCATCCACTTTGTGTGGACAGCCCTGGGCCCTATGGACCAGGCCCCTGCTTTCGGGAAATCCCCAGGACCAGCTGCCACTGTAGGTGCAGAATGCTGAGGCAAAGTAACCCAGAGAAACCAAGCAGCTGTGCCGAGCTGGTCTCTAGGGTGACTGCTGGGGCAGAGGAGGGGAGGATTGAAGCTGGAGGTTTGGCTGTAAGTTTGGGAAGGCTATCGGGAAGTAGGTTTCTGGAAAGAGTTAAAATAATGCATTTTCAAAGTCAGTGGGTGAGTGCTTATAGTGGAGACCATGAATCTCTATTTTGGGATGTAGAGGCAAGTCCCCTCTACTCATTCATTTCATGGGTATAAGTTAGAGTTCCTACCCAAGTTGTAACATCAGTACATGATAACTATGGCCAAGAATTGTTGTAAAAGATGCCCCATTTCTGCAATCATTTTAAATGGTGAGAGTACTATCTTCTAAGGGTTAGAATGTGCTTGTAAGGAATTTAAGAGATTATTTAGTTTCAAATAAAGTAACTTATAGTGAGAACCCAACAAATGTTAGCTTTCGTAACATTCTGACCTGCTTATTATTTTTCAGTTGAAATTAATTAACTCTTTAAAATATCTTTTATGTTTCTATGGAATGTTCTTTCCTTCATACTGTACTAGATTCCCTTTTCTTAGGGATTTCTCCATAAGCATTATTAGACTGTGTTCTTTGTTTACATGAAGAAGATTTCAGTACATTTTAACACAAACCAACATAAATATACAACTTAATTGTAAATCTAATCTGCCTGAAATTAATGTGCTAGCAAATAAAATATTTAATATATATTTAATTTGCCAAAATTTTGTTTGACATTTTGTATTGCAGAAGAACTAGATTGAGGAATAAGGGTGACAAATGATTTTGATGCTTCATGTCTTTTAAAACTTGTCTAAGTAATTTGAATTTATGACTTATTATTCATTCCACATCAGGAGCAAATGGAGGCATTAAAATCTTTCCATTGTTCATTCTTCAAAAAATAGCTACTATGAAGTTGCAGCATTTATACAATTAGGGACTTACAGTGTGTAATGATTTTGAGATCAGAATCCCTTAGGTAATCTCACTTTCAAACTTTTTTTTTTTTTAAAACTCCTATTGTGTGTGTGTGTGTGTGTGTGTGTGTGTTAAGACTAGGGACTGAACCCAGAGGTACTGTACCACAGAGCCACATCTCTAGCCCTTTTTTCAGTTTTTGAGACAGGGTCTTGCTATGTTGCTGAGGCTGGCCTTGAATTTGGGATTCTTCTGCCTCAGCCTCTTGAGTCACTGGGATTAGGTGTGCACCACCATGCTGTTTTTTTTTAACCTTTTATTTGAACAAATGTTCAGACTTACAGAAAAGTTGTGGAAAATAGAATGAAGAATGTCTGAATCCCCTTCACCAATATTTCCTAAATAACAACATGTTTCCACATTTGCTTTATCCTTCCCTGACTTTCTCATGTAAGAGTAATTGCTAGCATGATGTCCCATCTCCTAAGTACTTTAGTATGTATTTCTATAAAGACATTCTGTTACATAACCACTTTACAGTGACCTATATTAGGACACTAACACCAATATAATACTATTAACAATCTGTAGAGTTTATTTAGATTCCACCAATCACCCTGTCAACATTCCTTATAGTAAAAGGAACTTCCTGATGGCACACTGCTTTAACAGCTGTGTCTCTTTAGTCTCTTAAATAGTTCCTGAGTCTGTCTTCATGTTTTATTACATTGATATTCCTGAAGGGTAAAGGCCAGTTACTTTCTGGAATGTCCTTCTGTTTGGGTTTTGCTGATATTTCCTCTTGATTAGATTTGGGTTCATCAAATTTTTGTTGGGATTACTACAAAGGAGGCTTTTCTTATCTTGGAGAAGTCTTGCTTAAGCTGGGCATGGCTTGCCTGGAGAAATCCTGAATAGGCCTACGTAATAGGGACCTTTTAATGCAAATGTCTATTTATTTTTAGGATAAGAAGGACAGAGAGCCTCTACTCGACTGGCTGTGAAGTTACCTGGGTAGCTGTTTCTGACAGGGGGTGGTCTTATTCTAATGATTACTATTCCAATTTAGATGCTGGTAACATCTTGCTAAGCTCCCAAACAGGAGGAAGTGAACATCCAAGATCATCTGGATTTGTCTTTCCTCACTTTTCTTCCCTCCTTTCCTCTTGCTTATTTTTCTCTTCTTTCTTTCTTTTTTTTTTTTTTTACAAAAGCAAACAAAAATTTTAAAAGTATTTCCAAGAAATGAAATAAGCAAAGCATTATTAAAGATCTTCTGGACCCCTGATCCATTCCTAAAAATGAATGCTCAGGACCATTCTTAGGATACACTAGTAGTTAAGCTCTGAACTTGATCTATTTTTTTTTTTTTTTTGATGTCAGAGATTGAACCCAGGGGTACTTACCTCTGAGCCACATCCCCAGCCCTATTGTTTTGTGTTTTATTTAGAGACAGGGTCTCACTGAGTTGCTTAGCGCCTCACTGTTGCTGAGCTGGCTTTGAACTCGTGATTTCCCAGACCTTTTTTTATATTTTATTTAGAGACAGAGTCTTGCTGAGTTGCTTAGGTCCTTGCTAAGTTGCTGAGGCTGGCTTTGAACTTGTGATCCTCCTGCATCAGTCTCCTGAGCTGGGATTACAGGTGTGTACCACTGTGCCCAGCTAAACTTGATCTTGTTGTTGGTATTTACTAAACCAGGCACTGAGGTAGTAAGCGAACTCATTTACCCCTCAAAACCATGTATCAGGTAGGCAATAGAATACTATTCCCATTTTAAAGAAGAAGCTGTGTAAGATATGTTAACCAAGTTGTCCAGTGCCAGATTTCTGATAAGTGGCAGTACCAGAACTTGAAACTAGACTTGTCAGATTCCAAAGCTAGTGCTTTCAAACTGTGATCTATGAAATACTATGTTCTTTGGCTCATTAATAAGTAATCTTCACCAATTAAGTTATGATGATATTCACATTCAGTCCTCCCCAGACCAGGAAGCAATGTCAGGTCTAACTCTGCTCTACCCCAGCTGCAGAGTGGTGACCCCGCCAAACTTCAGTGATTTACTGAAGCTTACCCTGTGCTGAGAGGCAGGCACAAATCCTCATGTATTTGTGGAACATGGCCTCTAGCCCTTTATACCCCACCTGTGTGGATGGCAACTCCAGAGATCCCACCCAGCCTTCAAACTATACCACATGTCCCTACCCAACTGCAGATTCCAAACAGGGAATCAGACAGGGAAAATGATCTGCAGTTCTGCCCAAGATGATCACAGCATAAAGCCAGCAGCCACTCCTGACAGTAGAATTCAGCCCATGGTCTCACCAGACTATAGAGCACAGCCAGCTATTGATACCATTCAACCTTAGAGCAAAGAAAGTGGCCCAGCCCAACTAGAGAACCCCCTGCATCAGTCTGCCTGCCTGGAGTTGCTACCTGCTGGCCCATCCAGAATCCCAGACCGGATTAAATGCTTAAAGTCTATCACCACCAAAGAGTACCTGCAAAGGCTGAAAGAGGTGGCAGTCTACTTAAATGAATGGGCATCAGTGTAAGCAGTCAGCATTATGAATAATTATGGTATAATAATTTTTGTAGTTAAAAAAGCATGCTTTTTGCTTAGAGACCCACAATGTACATTAGCATATATGATGTTTCTCTGAATAGAAACTCTATTTTTATGTTTTACTTTTATTTAATCTTATTTCCCAAATTATTTGACCACGGATTCTTTTCACTCTCTATTGCTTTGTTTATTTTCGAATGAAAGACACATACTAATAGCACATAAATATAGTGATCTATGTAAAAACAAAACTGCCTGTTGTAGCTCCAGTTTGGCCTCTGAAATTGGATTCAATGACTGAAGCACAAGAACTACCAGAGGTTGTTGAAGTTTCTATCCATCCATAGCTACTTCTAAACTTGATGAAGTTTAGGACTGGATTATCTGGTGCTACAAGTACTTGTTAAATAAAAGAGGAGGATAGAACTAGAAATCCACAAGATGGTTTACCACCCCTGGGTCTTTACTCTAAGGAAACTGAAGGATGAAGCTCCTCCCTGGCCTGCTTGTTGGGTCCTGAGAAATGGCTACTGGGGAGATTTCCTGGAAACTGATGTTGGGGAGTTTTTACACAGAGCCATGAGTCATGAGGTTAAGAGCGATAAATTTTAACTGTAGGTTGGTGTCAGTTCCTCTGAAAATGGTTGAAAGGGGTGGGAAGCTCAATAACTGGTTGGTAACAGTGAAGAAAGAGCAGGGTAAGTAAAATAGCATTCTCTCTGGGTTTATAAGAAAATGGGGCCATTGTCGCATGTAATAAAAGTAGTCACCATCTTTATCAAGTTGGTAGATCTCCTCCTTTCATTTGGTATGAGTCTGAGTAAGTAGAAAATCAGAAAGGGAGGAAGAAGAGGTTCCTTCTGTGGGGATACATACCCCAGTTTTGTTGGTACCTGGCTAGTTAGTGCTCTGTGAACAATGAGGTTATGTGGGCCTGAAGCACCAGATCCTAGGATGCTGGGGGTGATGTGGCTTTAGCAGGCAACTGGTCCAATCTCTTTCTGTTGCTGATGAGCAAGTTATTTGCCTGTCTAAATCAGTTTATCACAGAATAAAAAAAATCAAGTTCAAAGCTTCTGACCCTATGGTATGTTCTTTCTACTCCATGAGATTATTTGTAGATAATGAACCAAGGTCATTTTATTTGTTCATTGAACAGATTATTATTATTATTATTATTATTATTATTATTATTATTATTATTATATTTAGCATAAATAGGTACTATTTGAGGCTTCAAGAATTCAACAATGAATAGTTACTCCTAACTTCAAGGAGCTCTTGTTCTAATGAAGGAAGACATACTTGTAAAAAAAGTGGTCAGTGCAATGGCTGAGATGCACAGGTGTTACCAGCATTCCTTGGAAGGAGTGAGAGCTGGATGTGAAGAATTAGATACAATCAGAGAAGTCTTCAAGGGAAAGTGACACACCAGGATGATTACTAACTAAACAGACTAAGAGGTCAGAGGGAGAGAAAAGCATAAATTTCAGCAGAGAACAAACAACACCAGCAAAAGTAAGGAAGAAGACATTGGAACAAGTATTCAAGTTTTATTGCTAAGTTTTGAAGTATGGATAAGACAGGCAGTATGGCCATGAGTTTGAAGCTATGGACAGAAACTAAATAGGAGGGGCTTATTGACATGCATACATGCATAAATTCATCACCTCAGTCGAGACAAACAACATTTTCCTAATTCTCAAAAGACTTCTCTTGGCCTTTTGTAATTCTTTTCCCTCATCCACCATTCCCTCCTTTCCCTCTACTCACTTCCTACCCTCCCACTCATGTCTCTAGGCAATCCTTGATCTGCTTTCAGTTGCTATTGACTAGTTTTTATTTTCTAAAATATTATGTAACTGGAATCAGACAGTATGTACTTTCTTGTCTTGGTTTTTTCACTCACCATAATTAAGAATCACCTATTCTGTACTGATTTATTGATAGCTCATTCTATTTGATTGCTTAATAGTAGCATTCCATTATATAGTTCCCACAGTTCATCCATCTGTTGATGGACATTGTGTTGCTTTTGACTATTACAAATGATGGTGCTATGAATATTCCTGTACCAATCCCTGTATGAACATATATTCTCATTTCTCTTGGGAAAATACATAGGAGTAGAATGGCTGGATCATATCACTATGTATGTTTAACTTTTTACAAAACCAGCAAACTGTTTTTCAACATGGATATATCATTGTACATTCCCACCAATATTGTATGAGAGTCCCAGTCCCACCGTATCTTCTCTGACACTTGGTTTGTTTTAATAATACAACTTAGTTATCTCAATATATGCCAAATATTAGCATTTCAACAGGTACCACATATAAAATTATACAGTCTTTTTGTACTAAGTGTATATTTTATGCTTATAAAGCACATCTTAATTTAGGTTAGCCAGATTTCAAGTGTTCAGTAGCCACAGTGCAACCCTAGGGTATAGAGAATCATGATAGTTAGTGTTTAGTTGCTCAAAGGGATACACTCATGTGAATGTGTCAACTTGGATGTTACTTCCATGAAATTTTCTTTGATCACTGTGAGACTTAATGTATTTTATTGCTTGATATATCTTGTGCAAAGGGTGACAGAAAGGATCTGCAAGAATCTAGAAATGAAGACTGCTACATGTCACATTCTAAGAATTAAATTAATAAAAATATTCTAGATAAAAAGAATAAGATTATCTATCCATATGTTTAAGTCTATCAGATATTTGGTTAGCATTATACTGATAAAGGTATGAGATGCACATAAGTCCATCATCTACTCCTAATAACAGAGTGGTCCTTTAAGACTAAATAATATAGTTTCTATTTATTGTGTATTGGTTATGTCATATGCTAGACTCTCTGCTAACTTCATTTAATTTTCATATCACCTCAAGAAGTATAAGCATGACCCCATTTTACACAGGAAGAAATTGTGATTAGAAATGTTAATTTGGTTTCCAAATTACACAAAGCTGTTTAGTGGCATATGTGAGAGGTGAATTCAAGTTTGATCTGAAAGTCTGTACAGTAAATCATCATATATATTTTAAAATCTCCTAAGCATATTCATATACATTTATAACTGCATTAATTTTATTTAACTGATTAAAGTAATGGTATATATTTAAGAATAATCCTGAGGTTCAAAGCAAGAAGGAAAAGGGGAAAGAAAAGGACAAATAAAGGGAAAAGAAAAAGGTATGAGATAGGCATGGATATTTGGTGTTTTCAGTAGAGACATTTACTTTACTTCTATGTAATGGGAGTAACTTGTTTATGTTATTTACTATCTGGATCCCCATAAGATTTCTTGAGTACCTTGGTAATGCAAAGACTGTAGTACTATGTATGATACAGGAAACTCATGCACTGGAAAGGCAGAGTTTTAATGAGGAAAAAAAGCAATAAAATGACATTTTGCTTTATGTAAGTCTCCTGCACAGTTTTAAAACATGTTTCACTTTGTAAAATCTTATTATCTCTGGGAGAAAATTCAAAAATTTCTATGTGACTCTCTAGAATCAAGGACCAGTTTCTGGGCATTAATGTCCTCACTGAGAAAATGATATTCTATTTTTTAAAAAAATAAAACTCACATTGCTCTCTTTTCACTTCCCCATTACATACTTGTTGGATTGTTTCATTTCTGTTGTAAGACTGATATCTTCTAGAGGATGGCTACTGTTTAGTCATGGTCACATCTCCTACAACATCTAGAACAGAAAACACCATATATTTTTCTCCCATAAAAGAATGAATGAGGCATAGGTATGTCCCCTTTTATTTTCATATAGAGAGGTTTACAGACCAAACTTGGAATGTATATGAATCTCAGGGCATTTACAGAACTGATTGATCAAGGCTGTAGCATTCTTGGTGGCTTACTGACCAGCCAGTTAATTCCAAGTAGCTGCCTTCTTAAGCAAGTGCCCAGGCACTAGTCATTAATGCTGCACATGGATTGAAAACACTGGTCTGGTCTGTATCAGTGTGACTCATCTTCTTCAAAGAATGGTTCCACTGTTTCCTTCTACAGTGCTTAATTCAATGTTAAGAATTGCTTGCTGGATTGGAACAAAAGTGAATATTGAAGATGAGCCAATTGATACCCCAGTTCTGAAACTAAGAAAGCAGAGAGTATCAGGACATTTTCCAGAGTACAGCCATAGCTCAAACCCAAGGTGATGCTGGTGATCCTTGAACCCTGAACATCTGTGTTTTTGAGTACACAGTTCTACCTTGCAAAACCAGTCACTTCCTTCCTTCCTTTTTCCTTCTACTTTTTAGGGCAAGATTATCCCAGCATGGGCATGAGTACTTTGAAATTGCTGAAGTATGTCTTGTTTTTCTTCAACTTGCTCTTTTGGGTAAGTGTATCTCTTTTGAGCATGGCTGAGTTACAATGCCCATGCACCCCACCCCCCCCCCCCAGCTACCCCCCCCCCCTTAGATACTAAGGAATCTACAACCTCGGTATACCTGGGTCATGTCCAAGACGCCAACCTAGGAGCAAAGGAAAAATAATTTGCTCTCTTCTTCCCAGCCTACCACAAAATTGAACATATAAGCCTACAAAATTGAACATAAATAGTGCAGTTATTAATTCAGGTGTCACTTGTCTCTAGGGGCTTTAGGCTCTTGCTCCTCACAGCTAACATCTACAGGTGAGACACAGATTGCAATGTGGGTATTGAATACCTCTTTTTTTTTAAATCCCTTGAAAGAATAGGTGGTTTAAAGAGAAGTGATCTTTTCTGGGAAGATTTCACTGTACCAAATTCAGCAACTGAATTTCAGATACAGGATGGGTTGGCTGAGAAGATTCTTATAAGTTTGGCTTCTCTAGCATTCTACCTAGCAAGATGAACTTCCTCAAGCAGGGCATCTCCTCTTCATGGTCATTTTCCAAAGGGAAGACCATGTATGAGCAATTGAGGAGACAAGGAATAAGATACCTTAAGCATGGGTGACTTTTCCTTGGTATCAGAAATTGAGAAGGAAGAGATATGAATGGAATGCCATTATGAGGAAGCAGAGATTTCCTTTCTTCTAAGAGCATGAGGAAGCTGGGTAAAGAGACTGTTCTGAGAGTCTTGATTGAACAAAAGACATTCTGATTTCAAGAAAGTGAGAATATGCATGAGGAAATACTCAAAAACCACATTTTTGCCTTAGAATGTGGAATTCTTCCTTTCAGTTCTGTGGCTGCTGCATTTTGGGCTTTGGGATCTACCTCCTGATCCATAACAACCTTGGAGTGCTCTTCCACAAACTCCCCTTCCTCACGCTGGGCAATGTGCTCATCATCGTGGGTACCATTATCATGGTGGTTGCCTTCTTGGGCTGCATGGGCTCTATCAAGGAGAATAAGTGCCTGCTTATGTCGGTGAGTCCTTACAGCAGATGTGGTGCCCTAAGTCAAGGGAGATGATGCCTCAGGTCCCAAATAATATGTTTCTTGGTAGATCACCTATTGACACAGGGAAATTATGGGATTGGCACCTCAGATAGCCAGGTCTGTCCAGACCAATAGTATTTTGTTTCTGCCTGGGATCCCAAGGGTAGGTAAGAGAAGGCATTATTACTATCTTCCTTGACATCCATTTTGTTAATAATGGCTCTTGTCATTATAATTCCCCTTCATATCATTTTAATTTATCTTTATATCTAGTTGAAATCAAGTGTCATCCATTTGCTTAAGTTCTCATGTTGGAACATACTTTAGGACTAGACTTTCAGTCACTAACTGATGGAAAAATTATCACTAGACTCTTCTGAGAACGGTGGCCCTCCTCAAATAGGAGAAGCTGCTTCTTTAACCCTTATCTGCACAACATATTATCAGTGAGAGTGACCCAGGTGAGGTAAGGATCTTGGCTGTAGCCATGAGATCAAATGTGAGTGATGCTGAAGTCTTCCAGCTGCTCCCCATCTGGTAACCATACTGAGGAGCACCTTCAGGCTTAGGTTTTGCCTTCAAGAATTATGAAAAAAGAGCTCAACAATTCTCTAGTGTGAAATAGACTGATGCTTAAATTGCTTCCTTTATTCAAGAGATCATGTTGAATGTGTATTATGTACATGATATTCTGGTAAGCACAGGGGATAAGAGAGAACAAAATTAGAAGACAGTTGATCTGGCCCTCTAGAGTTCAGTTGTAGGAAAAATAAAAACACATATTCCTCACAAAGCAAGAAAGAAAATCTGAGGTGTTGGGAACAGGAATATCCTACAGGTATGCAGAGACTTCTCTGGATGCTTCTAGGGTAGAGAAGGGTGGGTCAGAAACTGGGATCAGTGTTGTAAGCATGTGCTTGCTTTGCCCCAGTTCTTTGTTCTGTTGCTGATTATCCTCCTTGCTGAGGTGACCTTGGCCATCCTGCTCTTCGTGTATGAACAAAAGGTAAGTTATAGTGGATGGGGTTGTGGCTCAGCGGTAGAGTACTTGCCTAGCACATGTGAGGCACTAGGTTCAATCCTCAACAGCACATAAAAATAAATAAATAAAATAAAGATATCGTGTCCATCCACAACTAAAAATATTTTAAAAATAATGTAAGTTATAAAGAATGTGACTCATTGTCTTACTGTTGAAAATGGGGAGTATGCCATGGAGAAGAACTTGGTAAAAAGGGAGTCCTACAATAGAGATAGAAATGAAATGGAAGGTTGGAGGAAAGAGATTAATTATAATTTGAGATAGAAAAATATCACAAACGATGATTGTATTTGAGTAATGCCATGAAGGATGACTGGAAAGAACAAAACAGGTTTTTTTCCCTCTGACTTTCTTTCCTCTGTTTATTTTATAGTAGAGAAAATCTGTCTCAGCATAGCCCTTGCTTTAATTGCCCCTTTTCCTCCTTTGTAAAACCATAGTACTGGAAGCACTAAAGTCTCATGTATTCTTTTTTCTATAATGCCATCTCACCATTAGTACTTCTTCCTATATATACATTCCCTCTTATCACTTCCCTAGTCCTGAGGAGACCACTTTGGAGGGAGGAACACGTGGATCCATTAGCTATGCTAGAAATTCCTTATTCCTTGAATTCACCTGCTTTTCACAATGTCTCCTTTTCTGGAACGTGTCCTTCCCAGCTGAGTAAGTATGTGGCTGAGGGTCTGACCGAAAGCATCCAACGTTACTCTTCAGACAACAGCACCAAGGCGGCGTGGGACTCCATCCAGTCATTTGTGAGTACAGAAGGAATCCTCCTCAGATCAGCCTAGACTTCATTTTCCAGCCTTAGTCCTAACTTTCCTTTCCTAGAAGTTTCAGAATCTAAGGTCCTTAGGCCTGAGGTCCAGGATAATGCCTGGCTATCACAAACAAGAGCACAGAAATCAGTCTGATTGGTACAAAGTAATCTACAATCTCTTTCATCCTTTACAAACTCAGGATCACTAAGCCCTAAGAGAATATAAAGACTATGCAAAGATACCATATTGGATTAATTTATATATTTTTCAATATTTTGATGAAAGCAACAATTGTGTAAACACTAGAAATCTCTGTTGAATTCCAAATGCACCCAAATTAGGCTTGTTGCCTAACTTCCCAGTATAACATTTCGCATGTTCCAGCCCATCCACAAACATAAATTAACTCTATATTCCCACCTTGGTATGTTGGGGGACAGGAAAATTTAGGAAGGCTTATGCAGGCATAATTTGTGCTTCAAATAATACTACTATGACCACGTGCTGGCTCTGTGTATTGTAGAAGAAATGACACAGGAATATAGAGACCAGAATTGGGTGGCCTTTGGATTTTCATGTAACTTCTCTAGATCCCCAATTCTTTACTTTTTTCAATTTGGTTTTGAAACCTCTTATCATATAATTTTCAGAGATATACAAAGGTAAAGACAATATTGGCAAAATGAATCTCTGGGTCCATGTCATCAACATGATATTTTTTCAGTGTCATCTCATCTAATCCCCTATACTTTTGTACTAGAACATTTTTAAAACAAATACTAGATCTCATATTATTTCATCCATTAAATATAATTAATAGTCTATAATCAGATGATCCTAATCTTCTAAAGAAATTCCAGTTGATTTGTTCAAATAGAGATCTAAACCAGGTCCATATGTTACAGTTGGATAGAATTGTCTAATTTTCTTTAAAAATAGTATCCTTTTTTGTTCACACTATGTGCTTATTTAAAAAAATAGATTATTTGTTCTGTAGAGTTCATCATTTAATAGATCTAGCTTGTTGTTTCCTCAAGGTATTTTGATGGCAGGGAATCTTTGTTTCCCATAAGACCCATGAATCTAGAAGCTGGATGAGGTCCTTTTTTATGGAATGACTATCATAGCTGGTACTTTCTGCTGTGTCATGTAAGCAGGCACATGATGTCCAATTGTCCTGCTTTCTGTGATCTAAAGACTGGCTAGTGAGTCAAGATGTGGCCCACCTGATCTCTCCATTATAAAGTCTCCTGGGCATGTAATTCTTGATCTTTAAAATGCAAATAAATTAAACATACCCTTTCTATATTTCATGGAAGTCTTATGTGACTAAAATGATATAACAGATTTGAAGCATTTTGTTCCAAGAAGGGTAGTAGACAAATTCTGGACTTTCTGCTATTGTGCCAGATCTGAATGGTCCACTTTTGCTCCAATGTTCAATCTTCTTTCTAATGGCTTTCTAACCATATCTTTTTGGGGGTTTGGTTTTTAGCTGCATTGTTGTGGTGTAAATAGCACGAAAGATTGGACCTATGGCCCACCAGCATCTTGCCCCAGAGAGCCACAAGTTCAGGTAATTTTGTTAGCAACTTTCCTATTACTGGCTTCTTTGTTTAATTACCTCGGGAACTGCAGTTATAAAGGACCTAAACCTTCCATCTAGAAATAGGGCACTTACAACAAAGGATAGAGCAGGTGACTACTTTAGGTAATAAGAAAAAAAAAAAAGGGAATAAGCTCAAGTAGAGATACTGTGAAGAATCTGGCTACACTAAACTATATAAATAGGGAGAGTTTGTGTGAAAGTGGCAGAGGGTTGTCAAGATAATACTCGAGCAAGAAGTATGTCTCCATACGGTTGAAAGTAAAATTTATAGGATTGAGGTAGAAAAACTAGTCCCTCTATCTATTTCTCTATTCTTTCCTTGGAGATGGCAGGATCCAGGCCCTTAGTGAAATGAATCAAAAGTGAAGGAGTGATAAGTTGAGAGTCCGTGGAACTGCTAAAATAATCTCCCCTTAATTTGGACCTCCAGAATAAGCTCAGAGAAGAAGCCAAAGTCATCCTCTAACTACACCAACTTCCTAAGATCCTGTCCTCATTCCACATTACTTATTCCTGAGATTGTTTGGAAATCTACAAAACTTTTTAGGTCTGTGGAGAAAAAGTAGGGTATTCACCAACCAACACTCTGGAGCTTGGTAGGGCTATGATAGATTTATTGGTTGTTGAAACAGAAATTAAAATGCAAGCTAATTTTAGGGTTACATATATTCCCACTTGTTAATCTTATGTCAGCACTGAGTGCTCAAAGAACATAAGGACATTTACTGCTGACTAGCTCCTCTTGGGAGCTAGTTTAACTCAGTGGGTAAGGATCTAAGACTTCTACATTAGGTGCCATTGTAATGATAATGCCGACAAAAAAATCTGTATTTTAATATTGTTTACTTTTTGCATGTTTCTTTATCCATGCAAATAAAATATAGATATAGTACCTGAACTAAGTCTCTTTGATGACATAAGGCAAAACAAACTATTTTCCCAAATAATGCTCCTGATAAAGTTGAACTATAGCGTAGTATTATTTGTACCTGTAATTTTTTCTAGGGTTGCTATACAAAAGCAGAACTGTGGTTTCACTCCAATTTTTTGTATATTGGAATCATCACCATTTGTGTATGTGTGATTCAGGTAAGAACTTAATCCTAGAATAACTATGAGGATTAAATGTGTTTAGTCACATAAAGTTTTAAAAAGTACTGGGTACATAGTATATGTACAATAAATGCTATCTATTTTAATTAGAATATGAATTTCCCTAGTCAAGTAGCAAATGATATTATTACTGATTTGACTTAAGGCATATATAATATATGCCATAAAACATCTGTCAACTTATCCTTTAGAGATATGAGTGATTCAGTCAAATTGAAAGCTGCCAAGCAGAACACTATTTTGGTCCCTCACTCACCTGGCCTGGAAAAGACTGATCAATAAACGAGTCACCTGAAAAAATGGCCTTGTATGCTAAGACAGTTGACCAAAATCATAATCATAATCATTTTCCTCTTTATTTCTGTGCTTATTTTAGCAAATAAAGGGTGAATTGGGGGTAGTTTTTGTTGTTGTGTGATACTTTTCACATTTTTCTACCCAACTATTGGTTATATGGCAGATTATCTAAGACGCAATAAAAAAGCTCAGAAAAAAAATGATCTTCCTCTGCTTGGAAAACAAAAAGAATAGGAAGTGGGTAGAGATGATTCATCACTACATGATGTTCAGTAGGCAGAATGTGACTATACCAGTAGTAGAGTATAAAGATGTCCCAATACTTTATGATTTACTACCTTGTCATCACTGTCCCCATTTCTATGCCTACTTCTACTCTTAAGCCAAAAGAAAGAATTCCTGAGAGGGAATTAAAAATGGTAGTGGGAAAGGTGGTTGCAGTGTAATGGATATGTTCTTTTTCTGCGGAGCAGAAAAAGATGTTGTGGTAAAAATGGCTTCTCTTATGAAGGTCTCACACTTTCCCAACTCTCTTCTCAGGTACTGGGGATGTCCTTTGCATTAACCCTGAACTGCCAGATTGATAAAACCAGCCAGGCCCTAGGGCTGTGACCTGCAACTACCCTATGCTGGACAGACTTGTTTCATCTCTGAAAATACAAAACCACTTATAGCATGAAGCCCCAAATGATCACCTTCTGGACTGGCATCTTTGTCCTCCTCTCATCTCTTCCCTGTTTGGGTCCCTGTCTCATACAACCAGAGAAGAGGGTATAGACCAGGAGCTTCACATCTCAGATAGCCAGATAATCATCCACCTGCTGATGGCAACAGCCATGTCCCTCAAGGTGATATGATAGATACCTGGGTGACTTTTAGACATGAGGGGCCAAGAGGACCTGTGGCCCTCGTGGCTCAAGATCAAAGGACAAGTTCAGGATTTGAATGTTTGCATCTTCCCATTGTCAAATCACTCCTCCACCTCTAAGTCATGCTGTCTGCTCTACAAAGTCACACAAGAGAGACTGAAGGGAGTTCTGGAACCAGACTCACTAGATCATTGTCTGTCACAATTCTCTGTTTTCTTTTGACAAGGGGCCTTGGCTATAAGAATGACAAAGTACTCTCTTCAAAGGCAAAGTTTCATTTAATTTTATTATTAAAAAGTGCCTTCTTGATTTATTCTAAGCCTTTCCAGAAAAAAAAATTCAGATTTATATTTTTACTTCAGCCAGTATCTTAGCCTTTGAGTTACGCAGCCATGGAGAAACTACCAGTACTAGTATCTCTGGTAGGTTATCTGATAATCATATTCAGAAGGGTTCCAGTGTTATTTTTTTTATCAGATGAGTTTTGTTAATGTATTATTTTAACTCTTCAATAAATAAAATAGCTTATGGTCTCAACCTCAACTTTCTCATCCCTATATCTCAAACACTTCTTTCATGATTCAACTCAATGGCTCTGTTAGCAAGATGAGAATATTAGCTGTCTATTGCTGCATAATGAGTTAGTCCAAAATTTAGTGGCCAAGATAAGCAAACATTTGGCTGCAGTTATCTCAAAGGTCAATTGGAAGGGAATTCATTGTCAAACTCTCATGTGGCTATTGGCAGCCCTCAGATCTTTACCACCCATGCTTTCCAAAGGGGTACCTTATCACATTGCATTTACTTCTCTCCACAGTGAGACATCCAAGAGAGAGCATGAGATAGAGCATCTAAAACATAAGCCAAAGCCTTTTTATAACCTAACTCAGAAGTGCCATCACATCAGTTCTGTTGTATTCTATTTCTTAGAAGTGAGTCAAAAAGTTCAGCCCACACTCAAGGAGAGCAGATTACATAAGAGTATGAATACCAGGGATAGATACCATTTTGCCCATCTAAGAAGTTGACAACCATATTATGTTTGTTGGATTAGAAAAAGGAGCTAGACGGAATTGTCTTTTTGACCATTATGCTTTGTAAAACAAAACTAGAACCTATCTAATACAAAGGCAAACATTGAGAACTCAAAGAAAGGTATGAAAAGGAATCAGTTTCTGTTCTTGAAGGTTTGTGTAACATGTCCCATCTCCCAAAGGAAAACTTCTCATCAAAGTCCTAGTCTGTAGACAAACTAACATCTTTTGCATTTTTATGAGGCATAGAAGAAGCAGAAGAGACATTCCCTTGAGTGTCAAAAGTATCAAAAGTAATTCACATGTACAAAATGAAATTTACCATTATGTCTTCCAAACATTTAAATGAAATTTACCATTATATCTTCTTCGTCCCCCATATCAGTGAGTGATAACACCAGGTTCCTAGCCGTAACCTGAGTCTTCTCCTTAACTCTAGCCTGTACTTTACTCCCAATAATCATTCAGTCACAAAGTTATAAGGATTGTATAAGGATTAAGTCATACCTTATCAAATCCATCCATTCACCTCATCTTATTTCTTGACCACATTCTTTCAATAATCCACTATCTGCTCTCCTAGTATTCACCATTGCCCCTGTCTGAATTATTCTCCACATAACAGCCCAAAATATTTATAAAACATAATCAGGACATATTTATGCTTGAAACTCTTCAATGATTATTGTTCTTAGGATAAAGTTCTAATTATCAGGTCCTGATATGAGATGCCCCATTATTAGCTCTTGGGCCTCACCTCTTGTTCTCACTTGTGCATTTTAGGCTTTAGTTATATTAATGTTTACTTTTTAAAGTTTCTCTAAGCTTTATCTACACTAATTAATTTTTCCTACTCAGCACTCACTCCTTTGTCTGGATAATTACTATTCTTTCCTTCCCATAAGAAACATTTTTCTAATGTCACAAAGTTTAATTATTATTGAGGTCTTCCAAATACAAGACGCCATACTAATAACATTACATACATTTTCCCATTAAAATTTTGACAAAATGTCTCTTGTATGTACCTATGTAACAGTCATAGAAAATTCACAGATCTTATCTCATTTATAGACCTTAATACATCACATTTTTATTGGTCATTTTTCTTCACCAACCATCAGTTTGTTCAAGTTAGAAACAGGAAAAAAAGCACAAATTAACTACAAATTAAAATTGAGCTGATTTAAATGAAGTATTAGAAATTACCAATACATAAAAGAGTGTTCAAAAAAAGGGAAAAATAGTTTATTGCCTCATTAAGACTAGGACTGAGAATAAGAAGAGGAAAAAAGAAAGAAAGGGAGAGAATATTAAGCCCTAATTTAAGCCTTTCAACAACAACAACAAAAATAATAACAATCATCAGATGGGTCAGAGGAGGAAGATAAAATTTCTTAAATAGGACAGAAATAAAGAAATTTTTGGAGGCAGTAGATTGTATTTGTGTGTAGTGTATGTATGTGATGTATATATGTATATATATTTATCATGGGTATATAATTAGGGCTGGGGGGGGATGTAGCTCAGTGGCAAAGTGTTTGCCTATCATATAAAGGAGGCAATCTTCAATCCTTAGCCAAAGTTGAAGCCAAAGATCAATTCTCAGCACTGGAGAAAACAAAACAAAACATAGGTATATAGTTATCTTCAACTCATAAAGCTGTACATTAAATATGTAGAGTTTTATGCATACTCAACTCATAATGTTGCATATTAAATATGTAGAGTTTTCACATGTCATCATACCTTAATATGTAATTAAAGAAACAAAAAACAAGGCACTATGGGCCAAGAAAAGAAATATAAACATACACACAAATCTTCAGATATTAGGGTTCCATGACACAATAAACAGTAGAAATGTTTTCTATAGTTAATTTTAAAAATAGCTTTAAATAGGTGCAGAGAAAAAGCTAAAGAAATACTAAACATTTTGGAAAATAAAATATAATAATTGATATTTTAAAAACTTAAGTGAATATGTTTAACAGGAGATATGATACAACTAAAAGAGATTAGTAGGTAGGAAAGAATCAGAATGCAATGGGTTAAATTGTGCCTCCCAAAAGATATGTCCAGATTCAAACTCCCAATACTATGAATGTGATCTTATTTGGAAACAGGTTTTTGTGAACATTATTAAATAAAGATTCTTGAGGAGAGATAATCCAAGATTCAGGATGGGGCTTAAATCCAATGTCTGGTGTCCTTAGAAGAGAAAAGAGAAAGAGATTTTAAAAACAGATGCACAGAATAAGACTTAGAGTTTAAGGTCGTGTTAAGAGAGCAGGAAACACTGGCATGATATGCCTACAAGCCAATGAATGCCAGGGATTGCCAATGACCACTGAAGCCAGGACAGTGATGTAAATCAGCTTCTTTCTCAGAGCCTCTAGTAGGAACCATTCCTGTAGACATCTTGATTTTGGTCTTCTAGAATCCAGAATTTGGAAAGAATAAATTTCTGTTGTTTGAAAGTAATAAATTTGTGGTGATTTGTTGCAACAATCTAGGAAGTTAAAACAGAAGCATAAGGAATTGAAAAGATGATGGTGATCTGAAGTAATGAGAACAGTCAGAAAGTATAACTGGAGGTCCAAAGAGAGGAGATACAAAGCACAGTAGATGTAATTATTGAATTTATAGTAAAAGACTATATTCCAGAACTGATGAAAGGTATAATCCACAAGTAAGGCCAAAGTATATCTTTTTTTGGAAAAAAGACAATCACACTTAGACACTTCATGGTGAACCCAGATAAAGACAACTTAAAAGCATCCATAGAAGCTATAGTTCTGGAAATATGCAAACATTAGTGGAATATTAGAGCACCAAAGTTGCCTCCATCTACAAGGGATGAACTAATATCACAACTACTTAGTTTCTAATTCTTTAGTGGGGCCCACATTTATGGATTGGGAAAATCATGAGAAGATCTTCATATTGAGTCACTCTCAGAGTCAAACGAACTATTATCTAACCCATTACATTTTTTTAACTCTGAGACTACAGAATGGGTCACTGTGGCTCAGAACCAAGAAGGAGAAGGACAAGGACAAGAAAAGCTGAAGGAAACTTTGTGAAGTTATGATAATAGACCAAGTCTCCCATGTCTTTGCACACCATGAAAATGAGTCACAAATGAGTGACTCTCAGAATTTACACTTGGTTTGAAATTGTCCCAAATAAACACGCCCCAGAGTCTTGAGAGATGTAAACCCAAAACTTCTCTGGAAGAGGGAAACTCTATCTGATGCCTGAGAAAGTGTACACAAATAGAATTTCAAAAAAAATGGCAATAAGCAATCAAAATTTATGAGTCAGAAAAGAAAACAACACTATAACATGAGCAAGAACCAACATAAACCAAAGTCAGTATAGATAAATCTGCTTATACATCTAATATTGGACTTTTGAGGCACCAATTTTAAATCCACTATGCTTAGAATGTTATAAAAGCAGATCAAAAACTTTACATTTTTACAAGAAATAGAATATTATTAAAAAGTAATAGACTTTAAAAAGAACTAAAAAATATCTACAAATGACAAAAGACAATAACTAAAATTAAAAACTAAATGGATGTGTCTGGAAAAAGAGCATATAGACAAAAGAATTTATAATCTTGAAAACAAAATAGAAGAAAATACTGGAAATACAGCACAATAATATAAAAATTAGTGAGGTAAGACATGTAGAAAATACAGTTTGAATCCATTTGATTAGAATCTTAGAAATGAAGAAAATAAATAGTCCAAAGGCAATATTTGAAGACAGTGTGGCAAATAACTGAATGCATACATTTGAAAGGTCTATTTATCTTAGTAAAGATATAAAAATAAATCTTCTTTTATAAATATCATAAAGAGGACCCACACTGGAGCCTAGGCTCAAGACTGCCCCCGCCGACCTGTGCAAGACCCCAGGTCCAGGCCTGGGAACTATAGATCCATGATCAGCACAAAATCACAGGCCCAGGTCAGGCCCAGGACTGTCCTTCTGACCTGTGAGAGCTCAGGCCCAGAAACACCCCTGTGCAGAGCAGAGGACCATGCTGTGGCTCCCCACTTGCCAAGCATTGCTTCCCCTGCTCACCTCCATCTTGGGACACTGTAATCATCACCATAGCCCTCCCCACATAGTAAACTCCACCCTGGGACAACAGACAGGGCCTAGAGGCAGATGTCTGCTGCAGTCTTGCATCTCCAAACAGGCAGCCTAAAGCCATTGTAAGTCCTGACCTTTCATCCCCATCTCTGAAAGTGGCAGCATCCATCATGGTACAACTCCACTACTATCTTGAGTCACCTCCACTACTGCCACCAACATCTTTAGTTGCAGTAACATCCACCTTGAAACACAAGCTGGGGACTGGAAGCCCAACACCGAGGTGAGGTACAGGTAATCTTCAGGGACTGTACAAGAATATATGGTAGAAACTGCAATATCTCAGATCTGCACTGCAAGAAAGATATAGACTACATGAAAAACAAGGGAAGAAATTGCCCCAAACAAATCAAGGTACTACAATGATAGAATCCATTGACAGCACAGTTGATGAAATATCAGAGGAGTTCAGAATGTACATAATTGAACTAATCTGCAAACTAAGAAGCAATATAGGCAAAAATTGATCACTCTAACAAAGAGATAAGGGAGAAAACACAGGTAGCAAAAGATTACTTCAAGAAAGAGATAGATTCTGAAAAAAAATCAGAAATCCTTGAAATAAAGAAAAAAATAAACAAAATAAAAAACTCAATAAAAAGCATAATTAACAGATTAGATTATTTGGAAGACAGAACCTCAGATAAAGAAGACAAAATATATAATCTTGAAAATAAAGTTGACCACACAGTGAAGATGGTAAGAAACCATGAACAGAACATCCAAGAATTATTGGACAGCATCAAAAGACCAAATCTAAGATTTATTGGGATAGAGGAAGGCACAGAGATTCAAACCAAAGGAATTCTCAATCCAGTCAATAAAATAGTATCAGAAAATTTCCCAAACATGAAGAATGAATTGGAAAATGAAATACAAGAGGTTTATAGGACATCAAATGTACAAAATTACAACAGATCTACACCAAGGCATATTATAATGAAAATGCCTAGCATACAGAATAAGGATAGGATTTTAAAGACTGCAAGAGAGAGGAATCGACTTACACATAAGGGAAGACCAATTTGGACCTCAGCAGATTTTTCAACCCAGACCCTAAAAGCCAGGAGATCCTGGAACAACATACACCAAGCTGAAAGAAAATGGAGCCCAACCCAGAATCTTATATCCAGCAAAATTAAGCTTCAGATTCATGATGAAATAAAAACCTTTTGTGATTAAAAAAGTTAAAAGAATTTACAGTGAGAAAGCCTGCACTACAGAACATTCTCAGCAAAATATTCAATGAGGAGGGAATGAAATACAATAATGAAAATCAGCAAAGAGAGGAAGTACACTGAAGGAAAGGCCAATCAAAGGAGAAACCAACTCAAGTTACAAACTAAAAATAAACCAAAATGACTGGGAATGCAAATAATATTTCAATAATAACCCTGAATGTGAATGACCTAAACTCATCAATTAAAAAATGTAGACTAGGAGATTAAATTAAGGAAAAACAAAAACAAAAAAACCAATATGCTGCCTTCAAGAGACTCATCTCACAGAAAAAGACATCCACAGACTGAATGTGAAAGGGTGGGAAAAAATGTATCAATCACATGAATCATGTAAACAATTAAATAAACCAAATAAAAAACTCAATAAAAAGCATAACTAACAGAGTAGATCACTTGGAAGACAGAACCTCAGATATGGAATCCCTCAAGGGTTTCCATACTCATATCAGATAAAGTGTACTTCAAACCAAATTTAGTAAAAAGGGATAAAGAAGGATATTTCATACTGCTTAAAGGAATCATACAACAAGACATAACAATCATATATATCTATGCCCCAAACAATGGGGCATCTACGTATATCAAACAAACCCTTCTCTACTACAAGAATCAAATATGCCATAACACAATAATACTGGGTGACTTTAACACACCTCTCTAAACACTGGATAGATCTTCCAAACAAAAACTACACAAAGAAACTACAGAACTCAATAAAACAATCAATAATTTAGACTTAACAGACATATATAGAATATTTCATCCATCAATGAGTGAATGCACTTTTTTTCTCAGCAGCACATGGATCCTTCTCCAAAATAGATCATATGTTATGGCACACAGCAAGTCTTTGCAAAAACAAAAAAAAAAGAGACACTACCCTGCATTCTATCAGACCATAATGAAATAAAATTAGAAAGCAATGATAAAATTAAAAAAATAGAAGCTTCTCCAACACCTGGAGACTAAACAATATGCTACTGAATGATGATGAATGGATAACAGAAGACATCAGGGAGAAGATAAAAAAAATTCTTAGAGGTAAATAGGGACTCCAATGCAATATATCAAAATCTCTGGGACACAATGAAGGCAGTACCAAGAGGAAACTTCATTGCATTAAGCTCATTTATAAAAGAAGAAAGTCAACAAATACATGACCTGACATTACATCTCAAAGTCCTAGAAAAAGAAGAACAAATCAACACCAAAAGTAGTAGAAGACAGGAAATAATTAAAATCAGGGCTGAAATTAATGAAATTAAAACAAAAGAAACAATTTAAAAAAATTTAGAAGAACAAAAAGCTGGTTCTATGAAAAAATAAATGCAATTGACAAACCCTTAGTCACACTAATGAAAACAAGGAGAGGGAAAACTCAATTTACTAAAATTTGAGATGAAAAAGAAAACATCCCAACAGACAACATTGAAATACATAAGACATTTAGAAACTATTTTGAAAATTTATATTCTAATAAAATAGAAAACCTCAAAGATACCAACAAATTTCTAGAGATATATGATCAACCCAAACGCAGTCAGAAGGATATACACAATTTAAACAGATCAATTTCAAGCAAGGAAATAGAAGATGCCATCAAGAGCCTGCCAACCAAGAAAAGCCCAGGACCAAATAGATTCTCAGCTGAGTTCTACAAGATCTACAAAGAAGAATTAACACCAATACTCCTCAAATTATTGCATGAAATAGAAAAGAAGGGAACTCTTCCAAACTCATTCCATGAGGCTAGTATCATCTTGATACCAAAATCAGACAAAGACACATTAAGGAAAGAAACCTCCACACCAATATTCCTGATGAATATACATGCAAAAATTCTCAATAAAGTTCTGGCAAATCACATACAAAAATATATTTAAAAAAACAGTGCACCATGATCAAGTGGGTTTCATGCCAAGAATGCAAGGTTGGTTCAATATACAGAAATCAATAAATGTAATTTCTTACATCAATAGACTTAAAGATAAGAACTGTATGATTATATCAAATGATGCAGAGAAAGGATTTGACAAATTACTGCACCTCTTTTTGTTCAAAACATTAGAAAACAAGGGATAATAGAAACATACCTCAACATTGTAAAAGCTGTCTATGCTAAATGCAAGGCCAACATCATTCTAAATGGAGAAAAATTGGAAGCATTCCCTCTTAAATCTGGAACAAGAAAATGATGCCCTCTTTTATACTTTTATTCAACATAATGCTGGAAACTCTAGTCAGAGCAATTAGACAGATGAAAGAAATTAAAGGGAAACAAATAGGAAATGAAGAACTCAAACTACCATTATTTGTCGATGACATGATTCTAGAGGATCCAAACAATTCAATTCAAAACTGGAAATCCATATGCAATCAAGAAACTCCTAGATATAACAAATTAATTCAGCAAATAGCAGGATATAAAATTAATACCCATAAGTCAAATGCATTTCTATACATAAGTGATGAATCTTCTGAAAGAGAAATTAGGAAAACTGCCTCATTCACAACAGCCTCAGAAAAATAAAATAAAATACAATTTACAAAATTAAAAATTTAACAAAAGTGGCAAAAGACCTCTACAATGAAAACAACAGAACACTAAAGAAAGAACTTGAAGAAGACGTTAGAGGATGGAAAGATCTCCCATGTTCTTGGATAGGAAAAATAAATATTGTCAAATTGGCCATACTACCCAAAGTGCTATACATATTCAATGCAATTCCAATTAAAATTCAATGTTAATCCTTATAGAAATAGAAAAGGCAATCATGAAATTCATTTGGAAAAACAAGAGACACAGAATAGTCAAAGCAATCCTTAGCAAGAAGAGTGATGCAGGAGGCATCACAATACCAGACCTTAAATTATACTACAAAGGTATAGTAACAAAAATGGCATGGTATTGGCACCAAAATAGATATGTAGACCAATGGTACAGAATAGAAGACACAGAGACAAACTCACACAAATACAGTTATCTCATACTAGACAAAGGTGCCAAAACATACATTGGAGAAAAGATAGCCTCTTCAACAAATGGTGCTGGGAAAACTGGAAATCCATATGCAGCAAAATGAAACTAAACCCCTATCTCTCACCATGCACAAAATTCAACTCAAAGTAGATCAAGAACCTGGGAATTAGACCAGAGACCCTATGCCTAATAGAAGAAAAAGTAGGCCCAAATCTTCATCATGTCAGGTTAGGACCTTACTTCCTTAACAAAACTCCTATAGCACAAGAAGTAAAACCAAGAATCAATA
The DNA here is from genome assembly GCA_004024805.1 of Geosciurus inauris. Classification (NCBI taxonomy): domain Eukaryota; kingdom Metazoa; phylum Chordata; class Mammalia; order Rodentia; family Sciuridae; genus Geosciurus; species Geosciurus inauris. The sequence continues at coordinate 124,878 of PVHX01004369.1, forward strand.
AATGGGATGGATTCAAACTAAAAAGCTTCTTCCCAGCAAACAAACAAACAAACAAACAAACAAAAACACAACAATCAATGAAGTGAGCAGAGCCTACATTTTGGGAACTAATTTTTGCCACACGCACATCTGGTAGAACACTGATCTCCAGCATATACAAAGAACTCAAAAAACTTAACACCAACAAAACAAACAACCCAATCAATAAATGGGCTAAGGAGCTGAACAGACACTTCCCAGAAGAAAATCTATCAAATGACATATGAAAAAATATTCAACATCTCTAGCAATTAGAGAAATGCAAATCAAAACTACCCTAAGATTTCATCTCATGCCAGTCAGAATGGCAATTATCAAGACTACAAACAAGTGTTGACGAGGTTGTGGGGGGAAAGTTACACTCATACATTGATGGTGGAACTGCAAATTGGTACAACCAATCTGGAAAGCAGTATGGAGATTCCTTAGAAAACTTGGAATGGAACCACCATTTGACCCAGCTATCCCACTCCTCTGTCTATACCCAAAGGACTTAAAAATAGCATACTACAGTGACACAGCCACTTCAATGTTTATAGCAGCTCAATTCACAATACCTAAACTGTGGAACCAACCTAGATGCCCTTCAATAGATGAATGGATAAAGAAACTATGGTATATATACACAATGGAATATTATTTATTAATAAAAGAGAATAAAATTATGGCAATTGTAGGTAAATGGATGGAGTTGGAGAATATCATGCTAAGAGAAATAAGCCAATCCCCCAAACCAAAGGCTGAATGTTTTCTCTGATAAGTGTATGCTAATTCACAATGTGGGCAGTGGATAAAGTTTAGATTGGGCAAAGGGGAGGGAGGGAGGATGCATGAGGGTAGGAAAGATGATAGAATGAGACAGACATCATTACCCTAGGTACATATATGATTGCACAAATAGTGTGACTTTATGTACAATCATTTGTGTACAATGAGTCAAAAAGCTTTCTGTTGTCATGTATAACTGATTAGAATAAATAAATGTGATAAATAAACTGGAGAAAACCAAAGAGAAAAATTCTTAAAAATAGCAAGAGGGGAAAGACAGATTATCTTTTAAGAAATGACATATTGCCATTGACTTGTCAGTAGTAATGGTCTCCAGAGGAGAATGGACTCATAGTGCTGAAGGTGAGATGAGAATGTTTTTTGAGAACTAATAGCCAAGATAATTTGTCACCAGCAGTGTCAGTAAGGAAAATACTAAAGAATAAATATCAGATATAAAGAAAGTGATCCCAGGTGGAATATCTAAAATATAAGAAGGAACAAAGAGAAAAAACAAGTGTAAGTATGTGGGAAAATGTGACTGACCACTGATTCCATAAAATAATAAACAAAATGTATTTTTGGGATAAATATAAGTATAAAATACTAGACAAAAAGAAGTGAGGAAGAAGAAAAATTGAGTTACAATGTTCATTCTGTATCTAGGAGGCATGAAATATTTTGGCTAATTTCAGAATGTGACAAGTAAAGCACACATGTTATAATTTCTAGAGTAGACACCACAAGAAGTGAAAGAACAGTTAAAAGCTTTAGGATAGAATAGGATAGAACAGAAGGAGTAGAGATAACACAATATTTAGATTGTTAAAAATAAATCAAGGAGAGATGGAAAATAGTGAACCTGTGATAAATGTACAGAACAAAATAAGAGGCTAGAAAGAAATCCTAACATATCAGTATTTAAATTGAACATAAATGGACTATATGAGCTAGTCAAAAGACAAAAATTGTCGTACTAGATCAAATGCTCCAAGTCAGAATTGACAGATCACTTTTGCTCAGAACTTATTGGCATGAACTTAACACATGACTTAATCCAACCACAAAAAGGTCATGAAGTGTAATCCTAACATGTGCCTAGTAGATGAAAAAAACTAGATATATTTGGTAAACATCTCTAAGGACTACGAGAGAAAATATTATGAATGAATTATGCCAATCTAAATATTTATATAAGATAAAAATAATTCTAAAATATATACCTGTAAGCAAAAATAACCAAAATAGGAACAAACTTCAATGGATCAGCAAGCTTTCTTTATTAAGCAGTGGTAGAATGGTACATTTTTAGGGGAGAAAATGGCAACTAGTTACAAGAAGTTCTTTTTTTTTTTTTTGGTACTGGGGATTGAACTCAGGGGCACTAGACCACTGAGCCACATCCCCAGCCCTATTTTGTGTTTTATGTAGAGACAGGGTCTCACTGAGTTGCTTAGCACCTCGCCATTGCTGAGGGTGGCTTTGAACTCGTGATTCTCCTGTCTCAGCCTCCCTAAGTGCTGGGATTACAGGCTTGAGCCACCACGCCCAGCTAAGAAG